>LOEQ01016320.1:4160-14993 GCA_001685075.1 Bramus lutescens | reverse complement strand
ATGTAATTTTTCTATGTTAAAGTTAAAGCCTTCCTTTTTGTTTAAACAGAAAAGGAAAAATGTTGTATGATTTCCTTCTGTTTGTGTGTTGCTTTCATTGGTTAATGAATAAAGAAACTTCCTTGGCCTAGTTGATAGAGCAGAACTTAGGTAGGTGGGGAAGACAGAACTGAATGCAAGGAGGAAGAAAGCTGGAGTAGGAGAGAGCCAGAGACAGACATGCTGAATCCTTCCCAGTAAGGCACTGTCAGGTGGCAATAAACAGATTAACAGAAATGGATTAAATCAATATGTGAGAGTTAGCCAATAAGAGGCTAGAGCTAATGGGCCAAGCAGTGATTTAATTAATACATTTCTCTGTGGTTATTTTGGGTATAACCTAGCAGGGTAGTCCAGGAACAACAAGCATCCCTCCCTCTAACACAGAAAGTCAAACACAAATCAAAGCATGTTATAGCATGTGGTCATGTAAAGTTAACCAAACATTTACTGAGATATACTATGTGAGAAAATTGAAGGTCAACTATTTGATATCAATAATCATCAGCATATATGTAGCTGATTTGGACTCAGAAACCCAGAATTCATTTAAGTTCTATGTTTATTGTTGTCTAAGAAACAAAAACAATCAAAGAGTAGGCTTGATTCTTATAGTTTGCTTACACTGCCATGGAGAGACAATGAGGTACAATGTTATGCATAGTTAATGTGAAGTATCAGTTATTTCTAAGACAATATGGCTTATCATTTACTCTTACTTTTCTATAGGAGATGCCTTGACATGTTTTCAGTTCCTTCCTTCCTTCCTTCCTTCCTTCCTCTCTCTCTCTCTCTCTCTCTCTCTCTGTCTCTCTCTCTCTCTAACAAACTTCCCACCTGCATCATTAAGTCCAGAGGCAGACTTTGCTGTTGTGGAGAAACAATATTGAATGGAAAAATGAGTATGATTTTAGGAAGATGGAACTGACCTGGGGAGAAGGGTCAAGTCTCAGAGATCAGTAGTGATACAGAGTTTAGAATTTATGGACACTTTTGGAACAGAATACCAGACATATAGCTAAGGCAAGAAAAGTCAGGAACTCAGGAAATTAGAGAGAATGATGTACCAGTCCTTCAAAAGAGGCTTAGCATTGGGCCTATCATCCTCATAGTCAAAATGGTACCTAAGGGAATATTAATGAGAAAGCCTATAGGGTGAAATGTATGGCAATCAGACTTTGGTTCATAACTTCTACATTTTTAAGTCCTCTGGGGCATGTTTATTTGTTCAACATCTTTTGGTTTGATTTCATTTGGTTTCGTTTTGTTTAGTTTATTTGGAAGTCTTCAAACTTTATAACCCATATATAGCAGACACTAAGGGTTTAAGAACGAATTCTGAGATACTTATTTGTTTAACAGTTCTTTGTTCAGCTACTGAGGTTCCCACTGAAGAGATCTTAATGTCTTGGTCATGTGTACTTGTTGCATGAGTGGAATAGAAAGACAGAGTGATAATGAAGAAGGGCACAATATTAGCAGGACATACCGGAAACTATCACTAGTAGAAAAATATGCAGCCTCATTCCTTCTGAGCACTCCCTGGACCCTCCTTTAGTATCCTTGTAACTGCTAAAGTTTTTGAGTGGAAGGATGTGGTTAGTCAGTTCTCTTTTTCTCAAAATTTGTAAAGTTCTTAAAAAAGTCAGTTCTGTCATTTTTCAAACATGTTCTCTGACATGATCTTAGTTATTTCATAGGATTAATTTTCTGGTATATTGATAGTTTCAAACTTGTCAAAACTTATTATTCAGGGTTGAGTTCTCACCACTCTCCTTTCCCTACTTCACATAGACTAACCAGAAAATTAACCAACCAACCATACCAACCTTCCAAGTTTCACTTTTAATAAAAAAGATCCTATGGATTAGAATTATCACTCAGAAATGCTGTGAACTCTGGGAATGCTGCACTTTCTCATATGTTTTACCATACTCCACCATCTTCTGACAAAATAAGGCACTGCAATCCAATTCCAAAATAGTGGATTTTTTTCATTAGAAGGTTGATATGACCAGAATGAAAAAGAGACAGATTATTTCATAATAATCATATTATTATGAGTGTTAAAAATCATGCTTACATTTCCTAGCAGGATAATAAAAGTTTCTTCTGAATCTGAATCCCAATGTCATCTTTCACCACTGTCTATTATGCACTTTGGTTTCCTTTTTTTCTTATGTGCTTTGAGAGCACTTGCCTTATTTTTACTCTTTCGCCCTTTCCCACATCTTCCAACTTGTGTATTATATTGTACTATGACCTTTGTCTTTCTTTCAAAATGTCTGTCAACAATTCCTCTTTTCTATGATGATTATCGGGTACTGATACTTATATTTGAGGACTTCGCTGTATGTGTGTGTGTGATATAATATCAAGAACAGAGATCATGATCTTGCAAAATCTAGTGTCAGGAACTATGGGCCTCGATTTAGGCCCAAGGCTTAGCCTGAGCCAGAAAATCCAGAACTAAGCCTGGCCATTTCTGAGAAATGGTAACTTAGCTGACAAATGGAAATTTACTGAGGTCAGCAGTAAGGAAGTTAGATAAGCAAGTTAGTTAATCACAGACGTTCCAGCTCACACAAGAAGTAAGGAAGTTAGATAAGGAACCTAGTTAATTACAGGTGTTTCAGCTTAGTAAACAGCAAGGAAGTTAAAGTTTAGTTTTAGATAACCCCACCTGCCTGACAACTTTCTGCCTCCTCCCTCCTTCACCCTGCTCTGCCAAATTCCTCACTGGAAGACTATATAAGCTATGAACGTGTACTAAATAAAATGAGACCTTGAAAATATTCTACCAGCATGATCTCCTACTTTTCCCTTGCCCTTGATTTTCAGGTAGAGCCTCTTCAGACCGTGAATAACTGGACCTGCTGGACGGGTCAAGTGGCACCTGAACAGGGACCTGAAGAACGTCTAACTACCAGACGGGGCCCCAGATTTTCCTGAGAAACTGAAGGATCCTGACTGCCGCACCACTCGATCAGCCTTCAGGTAGAGGTAAGTGGCCTTTCATTGCCATCCTATAATCATGGGCCATACATTGTCAAAAGAGGTAAAACTCATTCATGAGTTCAAAATGAGTTCAGGGGGAAAGGTGTAAGAGTTAAAAAGAAAGATTTAGTTAAATTATTTTGTTTTATTGATGAAAAATGTCCTTGACTCCTATTGACTGGCCCTGAGATTGCCCCACAGACTTGGGAAAAAGTGGAATGATAATTGTGTTACAAATATAAGAAAGATCCTACTGAAATCCCTGAAGCTATCCTTACCTATTGGTCCCTGATTAGGGATGTTATTAGCAGCCCAGAGTTGGGAGGTGATGGCTCCAAATTGCTTACCATTGTTACTGACTTTTTGGACAAATCACATCCACCAACTGAAAGAGGGGCTAATTCCCCCTGTCCCTCAGCTACAATTGATATGATGGACGCTATAGGTGAAAAGGGGTCAAAGGCGTGTTCAGCACATTCAGCCTTGAACAGTTTATTAGCCAAACCCAAACAGGTTTATCTGTCTTTGGCAACTTTTAAAAATGAAAGCAAAGACTCTGGAAATTTGCAGGAGCCCCTAGATCCAGAGGCCACATTTGATTTAGAAGAAGAAGCTGCCCGATATGAGAAGGAAAGATATGGCAGTGACTTGTCTCCTTTGTTCCCTCCAAATGCATTTTTGAATCAGGTATCTAGAGCAATGGCTCACCCTCCTCCCTATGTCCATGACCCCCTGGGGTTGCTACCAGTAGGCATTGTTGGTGAGCTAACAAAAACAAAAGTGGCCCTTAAGGCCCAGATCAGGGGACTTAAAGAAGTTTTATTATTACAACAAGAACTGGAGGATTTAAATATGGAAATACAAGACCTCAAAGCTACAGTAGGGGGAAGAAAGTTGTTATTTAAAAACCAACCTCATAAGCCTTTCAAAAAACTGTCATGACTCGAGGCAATTCTAGGGCTAAGGGAGGTGTGGAAACTGCTCAGCCTGATACCACTGAGGAGTCCTGCACAGGGGGAAAGCCTCAGCACGAATCCACCTATGATGAGGTAGATAATGGTTCAGAAGCTGGAGAGTAAGCCTCGGGAACCGATGAGGAGGAACAACCTGGGGAAAATGATTATGGAACACTGAGCCCCTTGTATAAAAAAATTAGACTTAAGCATATAAAAGAATTGCATTCAGTGGTTAAGAATTATGGGCTCTAGGCCCCTTTTACTCTCTCTGTTTTGGAGAATCTTGCTGGAAATGGGTACTTGCTTCCCTTGGAGTAGAATAGGATAGTTCAATCAGTTTTGACTATAGGACAATATTTAACCTGGGAGGCTGAATTTGTAGACAGAGCTGAGACCCTGGCTAGAAAAAATAAAAGACAACAGTGGCAATCTGCAGCCTGGACTGCTGATAAAATTGCTGGAAGAGGTAAATATGCTGATGTGGAACAAAAGAAGGAGTTATCTTCAGGGGTACTTTCACAAACAAACCAGGCCGCCATGGATGCCTGGAGGGCAATACTATCATCAGGAGAACCCTCTGTGCCTTTAACCAAGATTATCCAAGGGCCCCAAGAGCCTTATGCACAATCCATGGGTACATTGCAAGAAGCAGACGAAAGGGTTCTTGGGCCAAATGAGGCAGAAAGTACTATGGTTAGACAACTTGCCTTTGAGAATGCTAATGCAGCTTATAAGGCAGCACTAAGAGGGAAAATGAAGGACCTGGATATATCTGGTATGATTAAGATTTGTAATGATGTAGACAGTTTTAGCCATCAGATTTCTAAGTCAATAAGTTTGGCAATAGGTGTGGTCTTCAATGGACCAAAAGGGCAGCAGGGAAGCAACAGTAAAGTCTGCTTTGCCTGTGGACAGCCTGGTTATTTTTCTAGAGACTGTCCTACCAAACACCCCGAACAGGATGTGTGTCAGTTAGAAAGCAAGAGAATGGTTCCTCCAGGGCTATGTTCTCATTGCAAGAGAGGTAAACATTGGGTTAATGAATGTCGATCCAAAACTGATAGTATGGGAAATCCCTGATTCCTGTTTCCTCCAGTGCAGTTCAGGGAAGCAGGCAAAGGGCTCCATTCAGGGGCCCCCATTCATCAACTTTGTACCAGGAAGCATCAATTCAAATGCCCAATCAGAAGGGGGGGTGCCCTTCAACAACAGAGTCCCTTTGCAGGGCAACCCCAAGGAATGCAGGACTGGACCTGTGTTCCTCCTCCACCTGGATTATAACCCCAGAGGATGGGATTACAATAATAGACACAGGACAATATGGGGCTCCTCCCCCTGGCATGGTTTACCTTGTCATAGGAAGAGCTTCAAGCTCATTGAGAGGACTTTCCATCATTCCTTCAATAATTGAAACTGACTAAGTGGGAGAAATTAAAATTCTTGCTGAGGCAATTAAAGGCCCACTAACCATTAAAGCAGGAAATCACATTGCGCAAGCCCCGCCCTTGCCTATGGTAGGACATTTTCCCTGCCAAGGTGCAATGTGCAATGCATCAAGCTCCTGTTCCTCTATCATATGCTGGATACAGCACCTTTCTGATAATAGACCCATGATGACTTTATGGTTGGATAACAAGAAATTCCAAGGCCTTCTGGATACAGGGCACTGATGCTACAGTGCTATCTTTTAATCACTGGCCCTAAAGTATGGCCCTTGGTTGCTACTGCCACTCATTTACAAGGCACAGGACAAACACAAAATATCTTACAGAGTTCCAAGTTACTGACTTGGAAAGATAGTGAAGGCAATTCAGGTGCTATCCAACTCTATGTAATTCCTGGCATTCTGGTCAAGCTTTTGGGCCAGGACATTTTGAAACAAATGGGCGTTATCATGCTTAGCTCTAATGAGGCTGTTACCAAACAAATGCTTAAAACTGGGTTTCTTCCAGGAAAAGAATTAGGGAGGGATTAACAGGGCCCTGTGGATCCAATAATGGTCATACCAAGCCAGGGCAAGTTGGGCCTGGGCGTTGACCTTTTTGTTTTTCCAAAGACCACTGATCCCCCTGCACTCCAGGCTTAGAAAATATCTTGGAAATCAGGTGATCCAGTCTGGGTTGACCAGTGGTTCATGCCTCTAGAAAAGGTTCAGGCTGCCCTGCAGTTGGTGCAGGAACAATTGGAACAGGGACATCTTGAACCCTCCACATCACCATGGAATACTCCTATTTTTGTAATTAAAAAGAAAAAATGGGGACTGGAGATTATTGCAGGATTAAAGGGAAATTAAAAAAAAACTATGATGCATATGGGGGCTTTGTAGCCTGGTTTGCCTTCCCCAGTAGCCATACCCAAAGGATTTTTCAAAATAGTTATTGATATAAAGAATTGGTTTTTCTCCATTCCTTTACATCCTGAGGATTGCAAGTGCTTTGCCTTTTATGTCCCGATTGTTAATCATATAGTTCCAAATCCTAGATTTCAATGGAGAAGTTTGCCTCAAGGCATGGTTAACTCCCCGACCCTGTGCTAATGTTTTGTGGCACAGTCTGTTGACCCTTTGAGGATATCTCACCCCACTGCATATATTGTTCATTATATGGATGACTTATTAATTGCTGCTGCAGATGTGAAATTGGTGCATTGAATTGCTCAGTAATTGGTTTTAGCCATACAACAGAGAGGCTTTGTGATATCTCCAGAAAAAAATATAAACTAGCTATCCCTTTTTGGTTTTGGGATTCCATTTGGATCCAGATTTGATTTATACACAAAAGATTTATATTAAGAGAACTAAATTAAATTGTTTAAATGATTTTCAAAAACTTTTANACCACAGACTACATGCCCTCTGGACTTTTGTGGCAAGAAGAGTATCCCTTATTGCGGGTTTATGCATCTGCCACTTCATATAAGATTGCCTTCCTAACTGTTCTTGGTGAATCAAATTTTGTTTTCTGGAATCAAAATTGCAGTTTGCCATTTTGGGTGCTACCCTGATATTATTGTTACACCGTATTCAGGAGATCAGCTTGCTTGGTTACAAGAGAGGCATGATGAATGGGCTGTGTTACTTGCAGGATTTCAAGGCAGATTTGATACTCATATGCCTGTATATAAGCTTATCCAATTTCTTAATATTGCACCTTTTACATTTTTAAAAAATACATGTTTGTATCCTGTTCCAAATGCCTTACTTATTTTTATTGATGGCTCCAAAAATGGAAGAGCCTCATATGTTACTAATAATGAAGTTCATTTTGTTGATACCCCTTATAGGTCCGCCCAATTGGTGGAGTTATATGCAGCCTTTATTATATTTAATTTAGTCCGTTTCCAGGAATCCAATTTGTTTTCAGATAGCCATTATTTGGTTAGAGCCCTACAAGATGGTCCCTACCATTCAGCCCCTGACACCTACCATCCAGTTATTTTCCAAAAATCAAAGATTAATTAGAAATCGATCCTGTTCATTTTTTGTGGGCCACATTCATGCCCACTCTGGCCTACCTGGACCATTAGTACAAGATAATGAATTAGCAGATCAAAATGCGCGCTTAATTGCTTCAGCTGAATTACAAGACCCTGTAAAAGAGGCTCAAGCTGCTCGTATGCTTCATCACCTTAATGCTTCAACATTACTGCTTAAATTTGGGATTATGAGAGAACAGGCTAGAAAAATTGTAAAAATTGTGTTACATTTTTGCCTGAACCTCATTTGGGGGTTAATCACCGGGGTCTGGTCCCAGGTGAATTATGGCAAATAATTCAAAAAAAAAACCCTCAAGGTTAGGAACTGTTCCTATTATTGTGAAATAGGAAAGCAACAGGCTGGACTTCAGAAGCCCACATATGTAGACCATACCTCCTAAAGGGTCCAAAGCCTCCAAAATTAGCACCTAGAGCTGGGGATTAGATAATCAGAACATTAACCTATATGTAACATATCAGATTCAAATCCTAACAGAAATTATTTCACATTCAAATTATTATATTTGAATTGAGTAAAATACTTACTAGCTTACCTTAAAACTGGCTTCATAAATCATTGTCTTCCTTTTTTTATTTTCCCTAACATTGGTTTTAGAAAATACCTTTCAATATTGCATAAACTGGTGCTTTTAGTATTAATTAATAAATTTCTTTGAAAAAACATTGCACACAATTTTTCCAGTGATGCAAAATTACCAAAATCCTTATTACATTAATTCAGAAGCATATTTTTATGTATTTCTCAGAAAAAATGCTTAAATGATCAGATATACCAGTCTTTATATGGTTGGTTGTTTTACTACACTAAATGTTTAAAAGATATTATATAATTGACTTTCAAAGAATATGAATTCAGTAAACAACAAAAGAAGAAAGGAGCTTTTAGAAGTTAAGATTAGCATACAAAATAAATGTTCTTTAAAATTAAAAATAAAATTATCAGTATCACCATGTTGAAGCTAAATATCCTGTTTGATTCTCAATTTTTCTAATAATTAATTTAAAGAAGTAAGCATAAGCAATCATTGTAATCTTCAGAGAATGAGAGCAAATTAGTTCAAATTACTTGCTCTAGTTTCATACCTTGCAAGCACATTCCAATGTAGTTTCTTTTTTTTACTCTTAATCATCTTTTTTATTTATTAGATTTTTTTAAATACCAATCAAAGTTCCCACCCCCTCCCCTCCTCCCATTCCTTCCACACACCTTCCCACCCCACCTGCCTCAAATCCTCAGAGAGGGTAAGGCACATTGTTTGTGGATGGTCCAAGGCCCTCCCTACTACATCTAGGCTGAGCAAGGTATACACCCAAAGAGAATCAGTTCCCAAAAAGCCAGTACTTGCAGTAGGGATAAATCCTTGTGCCACTGCCAGTGGCCCCTCAGTCTGCCCCAGTCATGCAACTGTCAACTACATTCAGGGGGACTAGTTTGGTTCTATGTTTGCTCCTTCCCAGTCCAGCTGGAGGTGGTGAGCTCCCAATAGCTCAGGTAGAATGTTTCAGGGGGTGAATCCTTCATAATCTTGACCTCTTTGTTCATATTAAGAAAGAAATTGAACAACATATCAGAAAATGGAAAGATCTCTCATGCTCTTGGATAGGTAGTATCAACATAGTAAAAATGACAATTCTACTAAAAGCAATCTATAGACTGAGTACAATGCCCATCAAATTCCCAACATAATTCTTCACAGGCCTTAAAAGAGTAATAACCAACTACATATAGAAAAACAAAAATCCCAGGATAGCCAAAACAATCCTGTACAATAAAGGAACTTCTGGAGGCATCACCATCCCTGACATTAAGCTCTATTACAGAGCTACAGCTTGGTATTGGCATAAAAACAGAGAGGTTAACTAATGAAATCGAACTGAATACCCAGACATTAATCCACACACCTATGAATATCTTATTTTTGACAAAAAATTAAACAGTGGGGAAAAAGTATCTTCAACAAATGGTGCTGGCATAAGTGGATGCCAACCTGTAGAAGAATGAAAATAGATCCATATCTATCACCAAGCACAGAACTCAAGTCCAAATGGAATAAAGACCTCAATATTAATCCGACCACACTGAACCTGAAAGAAGAGAAAGTGGGAATTAGTCTTCAATGCATAGGCACAGGAGACCAATGTAATTTCTTGCTGTGACTTTTTGTTTGCAGCCGACAGTGGTAATTGTAGGCTGTATTCAGAACCAGTAGCCGAGGGAAGGTTGCAACAGAGCCATCTGAGAACACACTCCTGTGCTGTGGGCGTCAGTGGGATGAAGACAGCAAGGACAATGCTTACATTGAGCAGGTTTCTCTTCTACCTTTCATATAGAGGTAGAATGAGGGTCACTTTTGAAGGCTGACTGAATTTCATGTCCAGAAATTAAAGTCTGCTGTATTGCTCAAAGTAGAAGTTATACAATGTCACCCAAATGTAATAATAAATGCATGGATCACAATATTTGAAAAAATCCAAGTGTTTTTTGCTGAAATAATTCGAATACAAAAATCTGTAATGAGTTTAAACTTCATTAGCCTGTGTAGAATTAATACTCCAATTCTAGTAATAAGTTGAGGGTCATTTATAGAAACTGACTTTGATTATTGAAGAAAAGAAGATCACTAGCCCATGTTTCAGTACTTATCAGGGGTGGGCTCATTTATCTATTAAAAGTAAACTTGGTCCAGAGAAAAGCTGACCTTGTTTGTTTCACATGATACTGCAAATGTTTCGCCTCGATGGGAGGGCTGTGTAGTGTACTGTTGAAGCCTTGTCTACACACCTCTTCTGTCTTCTCTGACATCAATAGCTACAGCTTATATAAAATAGGCAGGGATCTGCGAGAATGTCTGGGAAGAATAAGACTAGGCCTATAAGGGCTGCAAGTAGTAGTAGGACTCCTAGGAAGTCTTTGATTGTGTAGTAGGTGTGGAATGGGATTTTGTCTGCGTTTGAGACTAGGCCTGTTGGGTTGTTAGATCCTGTTTCGTGTAGGAATAAGAGATGGACTAGTACGATGGCAGTGATAATGAAGGGTAGAATAAAGTGAAATGCAAAGAATCGTGTGAGGGTGGCCTTGTCTACTGAAAACCCCCCTCAGATTCACTCTACTAGTGTTGTACTGATGTAGGGGATAGCGGATAGGAGGTTTGTGATGACTGTGGCCCCTCAGAATGATATTTATCCTCATGGTAGGACGTAGCCTATAAATGCTGTTGCTATTACGGCGAATAGTAGGATGATCCCAATATTTCAGGTTTCGATTATGTTGTAGGAGCCATAGTAGATACCTCGTCCTACGTGGATAAATAGGCAGATGAAAAATATGGAGGCCCCGTTGGCATGT
>LOEQ01016319.1:0-13506 GCA_001685075.1 Bramus lutescens | reverse complement strand
CTTTCTTTCTTTCTTTCTTTCTTTCTTTCTTTCTTTCTTTCTTTCTTTCTTTCTTTCTCTCTCTCTCTCTGTCTCTGTCTCTCTCTCTTTCTCTCTCTCCTCCCTCTCTCTGCTTTCCACTTATTTTTATCTCTAAAATTTTGTATAGTAATACAACACTAATACAAGAAGTTTATCAGAATCTTAAGGACATAACAGTGCTTGCTAGTCCCAACATTTCAATAGTATACACTTCATTTGCAAAGAAAGATTGCATTATATTACAGCATACAGTACTCAGGTGTAGTGAATTAAGACTCATGAAAACCTCATAAACAAAAGATAGTGATTTGATTCTGATTTTGGATATGAATCTGACTGAGTCGTCAAACCTAGTTACTCAGACCAACACTAATCTCAGCATTGTTTTATTGAATATTGATGGCTATAATTAATTAACTTTAGGTAGATTACCCTTTTAATTTATGGTTGCCTCATGTAATTAGTCGAAAAAGAGTTTTAAAAGCTCTTTAAAAAATAAGTTCTAACTCATGGATTTAGCATCTGTTCTTTCCTGGGAGAGAGCAACCTGTGCTGAGTATTTCTCACTTTCAAGTTCTCACAGGCTGGAGAGTCAATTTGTTGGAATATGTCCTTTCTTTCCCTACTCCCTCTCTCTCATATATAAATATATGGATAGAATGAGAAAAAAGATAGAATAATCTGTGCATCTATAATGCATGTGTATTTCTTACATTTCTTGCTGTTGTGACTATATAACTGACCACAGGAACTTAAGAAAAGGGAGGTTTATCTTTGGTTCACTGTCTGAAATGGCATAGATCACCATGACAGGGCAGACATGCTATATAGTTCATACCAGTAGCAATACCTAGGTGCTGCTCTTAACACCTATGCTCATGTTCTTTTAGACCTTTTATCAGTCCAGGACTCAGCTTGTGGAATGGTAGTACCCACAGCTCGATTTGTCTTACCTCCTAAGTTACAACTGTCAGGAAACACCCTCACAGATGTCCTCAAAAGTCTGTCTCCTAGAAATTCCAAATTCAGTCAAGTTGATAAGAGAATAACTGTAATAATATGTATGTACATTTGCACATACACACCAACAGAAGCACACATGTGAACACATTATTTCTCCAACTATCCCTAATATACATATATATATATATATGTGTGTGTGTGTGTGTGTGTGTGTGTGTGTGTGTGTGTGGATTAGCTTTCTTAACTTCCTTTAGCTGTAGGTATTCTGAAGATAGAAGTGGTGGATATGTTACAAGGATAGGAAAATACAAATTCTTGATGTTCTGAAAATGTTTCTATGTATTATTTTCTCTGTCACACCTAATGCTTGCTGAATATCAATAAAGAATATCACAATAAAGACTTTCAAAGCAGCTCCAAAATTTCCTGTCCATTTATCCACTAAACAATCCCTTTTTGAAGCTGAGCCTGCCTTTAGTGTAAGAGAACTTTAAATAATAGATGCAGAGGAAACTCAGAATGCCCAGGAAACCCGTTTGGGTACCATTCCCCAAATTTAATAGTAATATAAACCCACATCTCATACGATCAATTTTTATTTCAGGTACCACATTATAGCTATGTTGTTGTCAATAAAACAAACATCCTAAAAAGCGACAGCACATATCACACCTAAACTTGGAGGTTTGAAAAGGGACTTGACTCAGAAAAAGTATATATAGCAATATTAGAAAATAGCTGTGTCAATATGATTAGTAGGTTTAACATTCACTAACTGAGCATGTTTACTAATTTTCAGGAAGACTGTAAGTTGAAATAAAATTTTCCATGAATATTTCATGATTCAACATGGTTGAGTTCTTTTTTTTAATCAAAAGAAATGTTTGAATAGCAAAGGCCTGAGAAGCTAGAGACTTAGAGATGTGTCTTCCATAGGTGTCTCTGTTTATTATTATGTAGTAGGTGAAAATGGAAATTTTTCTTATATTTGTTTACAGTGCTGAATCTTCCACATGAGAGAGGAAAGAAGGAAGGCAAATGTATGTTAACTCTCTACATAAATTCTGATATTCACAGTTTTCGATAGCTTTCATGTTACATAAATCAACTTGATGTGCATAAGAAATGCGCTCCTCATTTATTATTGTGTGACGATTGAGCAAGCAACATGACCTACTGACACATGAAGTAAGCTGCTGTCCTAAATGGAGGACTCTCCTTGTCTGCCTCTTGTCTGCACTCTTACCTTGCCAGTTTTTCCCCTCCTTCTCTTCTCTTTCTACAAAAACCTCTAATTTTCAAAATATCTATTTGAGTTAGGCATTGGAATGCCCTTTAAAAAATGAGTAAAGAAAGACTGAAACTATAGAAAGAGTGTAAATAAAAGACAGCAAAACCACCATTAGGATTTTCAAAAAGAAATGCTTTCGCAATTTATTGCAAAAGCAAGGGCAGAACAATTGTTTTTCTAGCAAATATTTACCTGTACTTTATCTGAAGATTTAGCTAACCCTAAATATTAGAAAATATTGTATAGAGTATTATTTTTTCCAATTAATAGTTTTAAATTTAAAAAGTTAAATTTCTGAAACCCAAAAATTATAGTATAGTAGAAAAGCCTCCAGGAGACCTTGAAACATGAGTGCCATGATCTGGCAAAGGCTCCAGACCCCTCTCTCATGAAGATTTCCTCTCATGTCTCCTGTCAGAGGACGGGTTTTGTTCTTGAGAGCTACTACATCGAATCACACCCACCAGACTCATTCTGAATAGCTTTTATCTCTTAAGGTCTATGACATCAATTATATCTGCAAAGTCCCTTTTTCCATATTAAATACTCACTGTTCCTAGGATCTGAGTGTAGGAATAGTTAAGGGTCATTCTGCTGTGTTAGACCATCGATGTGCGAAACTTTTTAAAATATTTTAGACCTCTAATTTTCTCATTGTGAGATGATCAAAATAACATCTAACTGGTAGAAATTTTGAAAAATAAACCTGATAATTGCAAAGCACCATATACTTTCCCTTCCATTCTGTTGTCTTTTCCCAGGACGACGATCTAAGTTTCAACTCATACATATACATATATATGTATGTATGTATGTATGTTTGTTTGTATATATATATATATAATGTATGTGTGTATGAACGTATGTGATATATAGCTATATAAAGGTTTGATGTTGAAAACATTCTTCATAAAGATTAAATTAAACAGTCACCTCCCATTGTTTGTTCCTTTTTGTTGGTGATGAGGATAAAGAAATGTGTATTCATCACTTGTGGAAGAGTGCACATCAGGTGGCTGAGTTAAGCCTTTGGTAAGCAATGATTCAAAGTCAATGTCATATTGAACCGTAAGGAAAATGACTTAATATTTTGTTTTGCTGCTTAAATAGAGATTAAAATGTCTTAGAAACTAAACTTTGGATAGTTCTGCTAATGCAATCAGTGTTGAGAGTATGTTTGCTTTTTTGTTGCAAGACTATTCTAGATCTAGATGGACCCTTAGAAGTTCAGTGTCTGTACTGACCAGAAGTATACTTTAGAGGTATAAACAGCAAGATTATTGTGCTTAAAAATGCAAATAAAAATGCATTTCTAGAATGCAAGAAATGGCATCAGTGCTTTTGAAAATGCAAAAATGCAGTTTGAAAATCTTTCAAATATTTCAATAATTGTTTTTAAATATGAATATTATTACTCAAAGTATATAAATTCTCAATGTTATAACATTTAGTTGTAGTTACTAAAAATATCAGAGAGATAGCATCAATTATGAACCCATTTCTTCTTTGTAAAAAAAATTCTGTTTTATTTTCTTAGCTGAAATAAAGTATAGATACTTTTTCATCATTTATTAGTTGAAAAATTGTTGGGATTCTTAAAATTTTATGATGTTCTAAGGAGATAAAAAGGTAGACCTACATCTAAAATTACTAGTAAAGTCAGTAATAGTTGAAAGGCAGTACTGTTCCCAACCACAAAGCAAAGAATAGAGATAGGAATGGAAAATGAAAATAAACGAAAACTTTTTCATTCGATAACAAGAGGATAAATCATGAAGGCAAAGAACAGTGTAGCAATTTGTGTCCAGTGCACAGTGAGTGAGCTGAAAACAAGCCCAGCTGTGTTCTAGTGAGGTGACACTTAACCAAAGGAGTAGCAGGGAATCTGTGAAGAAATACAGGGTAATGTGTTCTTACTAAGTAAATCGTTCCCAGAATAAAGACACCAACTTACTTTGAAAAGAAATCCCATAGGTTTTAGTCCAGGATTGATCATTAGTATGGATTTAAACCTCTTGCTCTCTAAGAAAATGTATTTAAATATCTTTTAATCTTAAATAGGTCCAAAAATTTGCTCCTTTCTCTTGTCTAATCAAACAAGGAAAGACATATACATATCTAACAGAATCAGATCTTATATTACTGTCAACTCACATTTTTCAAAATCATTTCCTGGCAATGAACATAGGAGTATTAGTCTCACGTAAAAATCTATTTAGCAGACAGTGAGAACAATTTCGTGGTTACATCCCCAAAGCTATAAATATGCAAATGATTAAATTATTCTTTAATTGATGCAAAATTATGGAAAAATCCTTGAAAGAAATAGATCCTTTTATTTAAAAGAAAAAAATAATCTGAGTTTATCACATGGAAGGAGTGTAACAGGCAAACAGAGAAGGTGCACAGCTAGTGGAAGCTTACCACAAGTCACATCTAACAATTCAATAATGATGCTATTATTGTTATCTGGACTCTTTCTAAACATCTACAGATGAGGGAAATCCACTCCTTTGCAAAATACTTGTCTCCACCCTGTCACAATTACAGGGTTCTACTTGTCCCTGTAATGTTCTTCCTTTCCTGTACAAGCTGTAAACAACAAACCTACTTCATACTTTTAAATAAGCATTGCTATCAGAAGTTTAATATTAGCGTTCCTTCCTGTCTTCTTCAGTAGGGTTATACTGCCATGTTACTTGTACAAATAGACATAAAGTGTGCTAACACACTCTTTAAGGGCAGAGAGTCAAAATAATAAAATTAAACAGATTCCTTAATAAAACTTAAAGACTTTGTGTAGTTAGTGAGCTTTAGATAACATTTGAAAAATCAGTCGGCACCTAGACATGGCAAGGTTAGACATTTCATACAACCTTTAGTGAATATACACTAGGTGGCAAACATTTTTTTAACAATTTGTTTACTTTTAATGCTCTCTGTGTGTGCGCGCGCGCCTGTGTGTGTGCGTGTGTGTGTGTGTAAGAGAGAGAGAATATTTTGCCTACATGTTTGTGAAAGCATTGTGTAGGTGCCTGTGGAGGACAGAAGTGGGTGTGGGATCTCCTACAACTAGTCTTACAAATGCTTGTGAGCCACCATGTGGATACTGGAAGCTGAATCTGGGTTGTAAAGCTTCAATACTTGAAGCTTCTTTGATTAGGAACAACCAGGACAATGAGGAGGCAAACAGAAAAAAAAGGGGGGGAGAATAAATAAACAGAGCAAAAGCAGAGGACAAAGGAAAACATGGGGACATCTATACGGTACTATGGAAATAGTTATCCTAGCTGCACTCTGACAAGTAAGAATTAAATCAACGCCAGTTGTTCTTACTTTTACTCATCTTTACTCACTTATACTGACTATATCTTCTTATAACTCTATCTAAAGTCTCATCTCATAATTAGTTGTGATCATCTTCTTGTGAGTTCCTCTTTCGGGAAATGTTCACTGTTGGTAGAGGTTTGTTGCTATCCTAATAGTACCCATTTTAGGTGCCATTGACTTAGGGTGACTATTGACCAGTAAATGCCCCCACTGAAGTCTGGCTTCCTGCCTGCACTAGCTGCTTCAATAAGAAGACTTAACCTGCAGCCATATTCTGCCTGTATGATGAGTGAAGTCACACCTACAATTTAATCAGTCTCCCTACTACTAGCTCTTCTCTAGCCAGCAATTTATTATTAATACAAGTCAATGGTATCCCATTTGCAGTTATTAAAAAATATTTTGGGGTTTCTGACTATTAAAGTGGTCAAATATTGGAACCAGATCATGATTCTTGAATAATTGAGTAGATAGTCAATGACTATAAATTCATGTATTCTTGTTATTGTCATGATTTATGTTTGTTGGCTTAGATTCATAAGGAACAGTGCCTCCTCTTAGTAATCAAATATTTCCTAAGCTTAATGATAACTTTTATGTTCACACATAGGTTAAATGACAGTGTCCATTCAAACACGGTATAATACAGTTGAAAGTTACAGGACCACCCTGAAAAATCATGGTAAATATCAAGTCTCTTCTTATTCACCCAACCATAACATGGTTCTAACAAAGCTTTTCAATTTGGCCCATAATTTGTAATATTAATTGCCACAGATAATTCAATTCTTCACTAGGCCTCCTACATCATCAGAATTTCTTGTATGCTGAAAACAAGGTGCTGTATAGATAAAATGCAAGCCTCTAAATATATACATATATATGATATATGTTATCAGAATGTATATGATATATATATATACATAAAAATGACAGAAATATAAAATCTATGAGTACAGTTTAAGAAAGAAAATACCTTCTGTGAAATTCTTGCTCTCTGGGGTACATGCAAGCTGAGACAGGACTGTTATTGAAAGATAATTCCTTCCAAAAGAACCTAACCACATGTGGTATTTTCTTGGCCATTTCCCCTGTATTTTTAGGTCATGGCCAGTTACTCTGCATCAGCTACATAACCTGAAGATTCATGCAATTGCTGCTTTATGGTGCCTACTTCCTGCTAGTCCACCACCTTTTACCTACAATCCCAGGAATTCTCTATGGCATTACGGATAAGAGAGTTATAAAAAACTGCTGATGCCTTCTATGTTCAAATTTGTAAAAATAATTCTAGGCAAGAGAAGGCATTAGTAGTGGATGCAACTTGAGGAAGAGTGGCAAAATCTCTCACAGAGATTGAGCATAAGGAGATTAAACACTATAATGGAATACAGGGCTTTTCTTTGAATATTTGAAGACAATTTTTTGTCCTTATTCATTTTTTCATGAGCAATTTGTAGAGAACTGGTTATGTACCACGGTATAGTGTTGGCCTAGCATGTACAAAATCCAGATTTGATTTCCAACACTGGAAACTGGAAAGATATTCCGAAAGAAACATTTAGGAGTTGGCGTCACATTCATAAGGAAATGGAATGGAAATATTGTGGAGAACGGGGACATATGAGACTCCCAAAAGAGAATTTCTAGCTTTTCTGTGCCTCATCCTTCAGTGTTGTTTACAGTGTGCTGTTCTAAAAGAAAATATAAATGGAACAGATGAGTAACTCTACATGAGAAACAAGAAGAGGTGGAGGGATCTGAGGAAAGATAGAACAGCCAGTTCCCAGAGAGACGTAATGAGCACCATGCTGTGAAGGTCAAAGACTCAGGTTGCCAATTTAGATAGAGTGACTGGCTGCCAGCATGAAAGAATTGAGAGATGTATTCTCATCATCAACCTGAAAACATCTCATTTGCTTGTTAAGTATGAAGGAAATCCTGATTGCTAACTTAATTTCTTTGAAGAATATTATAGCTAGATAATAGGAGAAAAAGATATACTGACTTCTTCAGGCTTGTGAATACATGGAGTTTTCTTAGGAATAAGAAGACCAATACACACCAAAAGGTTGCTATCTTAATGAACACATGAAAAGCAAGATTGGTCAGCAAGGTGGTGGTGGCAAATGCTTTTAATCAAAGCAATAGGAAGTCTGGGGCAGATAAATTATGAGTAAAAGGCAAGCCTAGTCTACATAATAAGTTCCAGGAAGGCCAGGGATATACAGAGAGCCCTATCTTAAAAAATTTAAAGGCAAACAAACAAAAATGCAAACAAAAGGATTACGATTGGTCATCTTTGTGCAAATATTTTATCTTGTATTATTCCTTAGTTACTATACGAAATCACTGTATATTTAATATGTTAAAAGAACATGCATTTAAGATTGCTAATTTCTATATATTATAAAACCATTAAATATGTCAAGGCTATTTGTTTATAGAATCACAAAAGTCAAATCAAAATGATAATGACCAGTTTGAGCTATTGTCAAGAGGTTCTGTGAAGGAATGGACTACAAAGCATATTTAATTGGCTTATAGAGTCCAGCTTCATAAACCTGAGTATGTGGGTGCTCATGTTTTTTTTTTCTGGAGAGCTATGAGATTCTACTCTCATAATAAAGATATTGCACTCAATTTGAGATTCATGGGTTTCTTACTCCACCTTTAGTTCCATGATGACCCATTCAGAACTCAGACCTTTAGTTTCTCTAAAAATACTTTGTTCCCTGTCCTCAGACTTTGTTATCTTTTGATAATTCTTTCCTTACTGCAAAGACAGGAAGCTCTATGCCTTCGTGGGGCTGATAAAACTGTGTCCACTTAGCTTATATATCTAGGATAGAACTTCTTTTTAGATATTTAACATTAATTACACTTATTATCATGTATTAAAATATAAGCATAGAATTTCTGTCTAGGGTGTGAATATCTTTGGATAGCCAACTTTTTTTTACTAGTATACTTTTTTATAACAATATTTTTGCTAGTAATCTACTTCCTCTGAGCAAGGACTTACTTATAACTAAAATTCAAATACACTTTCAAATATAAGATCTGACTATTAGACATAATTCACTTTTTGTATAAGCTATACAATGTCAATCAGAATGGCAACATATAACAAGTGTAATGCATGCATCAGATACATCCAACACTGACTCATAAATTATCTGTCCTAACCTTCTGAGAGACATGTGTTACTCAAATTTTTCTCTCTCCTCTCTCCTTTTCTTCCTGTCTGTGTGTGTGTGTGCATATGTGTGTGCATGTATGCAGTGTATGCACATATTCATGTGGGTGTTTTTACTCATGTGTATGTTTATCTGTGTGTATGTGTGTATGAAGAACAGCGTTGGGTAATTTTCTTGACTGATCTCTACCTTATTTTTGTGGAGAGGTCTCTTCCAGAACCTGGAGATCATCAATTTGACTAAGAAGGCTGTTATAAGATCCAGGGATTCCCCAGTGTTGAGGTTACAGATGGGCACTTCACTCTTACATTTCACTAGGATTCAAATATGTCTCCATTCCTCCACAGTAGTGTTTTTCCAATTGAACCATCTCCCACCTTCCTGAAATTCTTTAAATATTGTTGAGAAATCTTTATGCTGGTTCTTATTTATGAATCTCTCATGACCATTATTAAAGACTGAAAGAACAACTTTGATTGTATAAGAAAAAAGAAGAGCAGAAAGAGGTGCATGCTGTCATAGAAATTTTAAATATCATGCATAAATTTGTTTCACTTACTGATATTCCATGTTCACATTTCTCCATGTTAAGAAATGGCAATATCTACTAAAGACCAAATAACTAAATAAGAAGCAGAACATAGAAGCATGTTATCATATATAATAAAAATTCTGTAAGTTGGAGGAAAGCTATCTAATGGACTTTTCTGTGATGATGGTTATACTCTGTTAAAATTGTATCTTACCAAGCAACTTTTATTCATTGCATATTTGTAATCCATTAAACAGAAATATAGAACTTAATGGCTAGTTTAACGTAACTTCTATCTGTTTTATTTTAACTAGCCATAGATGGGCTCTGGCTATAGGCTAATGCACTAGATAGTGTTCCGTTAAGTACAAGATGAAATCTTCATGCCCAATTTCTCTCATCCTCCGGCTACTGAGCTCTGACATTCTCTGAACCATCATGTACTTTAGTTACAGTAACATGAAGAAGCTTAGGAAGTGGTGGAAACTCATGATGAATATTGCCCTGAATAGGGCTCCATTACCCAGTCTGATAGTAAGCTAATTAGAATGCAAGTATGATCAGATGCAGCTATCTATTGAGTCATAGAATTGAGACCACAATGGCAGCTATGACTTGTCTGTGCATGCTCATAAGGAATAAAAATAGATACTTATTTCTAGTTGATAACCCATTATTAAATTCAGTTTCGCTAATTTAAAATATATCTCTGAGTAGGCTTTTGAAAAAAATTGACTTTTTTGGTTATTGGTGGTGCTATTATGTTCGTTGGCAAAGATGATCTGTAAACTCTGAAAAATTAAGGTTGAAAATGGAAGCATAAGCCAAGCCTTCACACTAGCTACCAAAACATAAAGTTCACCGCTCATTATCGTCTTCTTCTAGTGGCTCTTTATTCTGTGTGGATCAATTCCACCTCTCTAATAGATGCATGCTCGTTGCATCTCAGTGTATTACCCAATTACAAAATATGAATAATACTAATGCTACCCTTCACTTCTTCTCAGCAACAAGATATGACTTTTGTTTATAATACCATTGGATATGGGATTTTACAGCCATCAAATAATTTAATGGAGCAATAACCCAACTCTGGGAATGCAGAACTCATGAGGGAGAATTCTATCTTGCACTAGTGTTATATGCAATGTATATGCACAAGCATTACTAACACAGCCATATTAACTATGCTTGGATTATATTTTGATACTCTTACTCATGTTTCAAAAGCTTATTTACTAGTATGAATTTCTCTTTCAGAAAAAAATGGCAAATACATTCTCTGGGAAAATAAGGAACAAATATATGTCTCTATGTCTACACACATATACAGCTTTTCTTTGGTTCATAACTTCAAATTTCCTGAGAACAAATTTTTTCTGAGAAGATAAAATGAAATTTTGTACCTCATCCAATCTTTTGTTAACTTTCTGACTTTTTTCACATTTACTCTATATCTAGCATGTTAATGGTCATGATGAACATTACAGAAGATAATCCTTGAGAATTTATGGTAAAAATACAAACCATATGGCTAATAAAAAGGAGAATAAGTCTTTTATTTAACCTAACCTACCAGGCTTAAAGGCAGTCTGTTGAACTCCATCTGATCTAATTGGTATAAGAAGAAGAGAAGGCACAGGATTTCTGGGAGAATATTGTTCATGCGGAGCAATAATGAACATGAATAACAATAGAAATATCACTTTCATAATCTTTGCTTTCATACTTTTATTGTTGCTCCATTGTTAAAAAGAGAAAAAGAAAGTGGCTATAGAAAATCCATATGAAAGTCATGTATCTCTGGTTTCAAGATAATGATATCAAATACTTTGGCATTTTGAACCTTTTCACACAGAATTTCAGAGACTAAGGGACATGGTAGCTTATTTGATATTAAAAGTGACCTAAATTAATGGATAGACTTAATATGTTAAATTGTGAATGGAATATCAGTGTTTCAAATGTCATCAACTTCTTATTTACTATGTAAACAGTTTGACTACCATGTTATTTGAAGTACTGCAAGACATATTAAAAAGGTATTTATGGACAGTGCTGCAACCTAGAATTACATAGACTTCTCATTCATCATACTCTAATATTGGCATGTCTTTCTCATAATTTGTTACACTCCAATATTGGCATCTGTTGACTTGATAGCAACCCTGAAAAATACCAACTATCATACTTAAAACCACTATGACTTTAAATATTAGAGAGATGAGTTATTAACTACAAAGTATTTTGAATCAAGAAACTGGGATAATATCTCTAACTTGGCTTTAAATGACAGAGATCATTGAAAAATAGCTTTAGGATTCTATACCTCAATTAAAAATTTTAAAAATTGTAGCTTCAAAGAATAACTATGTTCACAGAATTAAAAATAGAAATGACTATTTCACTATTGAAAAATCTCACTATGAAATTTCTAGTTTCTCTTTATTATATTGCTTATTATGTTTATAAATGTCTTATTAGTGGATTTGATTTGCTCCAATTTCTGTTAGTTCAAGACATGCAAAGAAATGACTTTTCTGTTAAATTTTAAATCTGTGGGTCTAGCAAACCCTGTCATGAAATGGATTAGAATGTGGAATGAATGAATTATTATCCACATATTAATTATCATCAATAATTACATACTAATTCATCATTGTGAACAGTTTATTGTATATAATAAATGAAGGCTGTTGGACTACATAATTTCAATTATGGAAAACTTAAGGTTTAACCTGAAAGAAAACTAAGTCATTTTTATATATTTCTATTATAGCATCTTCTTAATTTGAATTTTAAATATTGACTTCAGTTTAGGTGACTGAATAAAGTTAATTAAATTATTTCAGTTATTGTCTCTAAGAAGTTTGAGATGTAGTAATCAACAAACTGTCATTTGACAGTTAAATGTATATTCTATTTTTAGAAAAATGTTTCATAGAATATAGCTATTTCATAGCCAACCTTGTACAAGCCTGTTCAATGAAGCAAAATTTCATATTCTTTCGAAGTAATTTTGAATATAGTAATTTGGCAAGCAGCAATACTAAATGTATATTTGAAAATTATAAAAACTATAAAAAATTATAAAATGTATAAAAAACTCTACAATCCATTGGCATAGAAAACAAACTATACCTGTTTATAAGGTATCTCTGGTATATTCTTTGTTCCATAAACAAATTTAAATATCAATTTAAATTCTGTAGAATCACAAATCTAACATTGTTTTAACATACCTATGCAACAATTTGATGTTTCAACTGACTTCATTTTAAAACTTGCCTCTCTAAACATCCACAGACATCATTTTTAAATTACTGTAATTCTTAATTTATTAAAATGTGATATCAAAGATTTATTTAAAGCATACATTCTGATTGGTAGCATAGTTGTACTATGATATCCTTAGTGTGTGCACTTGAAATAATTTTGTGTCACCTGAAATGTTTAATATTTTATCTTAGTTTAATTTGGAAGGTTAGCACAGCTTCATGTAAAGGATGATGAATGTAGTGTTTTTAAAGTTATTTACTTTTCCAGTAAGTGTGCCAATCTACAGCTTCACTGTGTATATAAAGTTGCCTACTCATGATGGTTAACAGTGGAATCAAATGAAGTCCAGGATATTAATCCATACACCTGATTTCTGATAAAGAAGCTACAATTACACAACGGGTAAAAAAAAAAGCATCTTCAACAAATGGTGCTGTCATAACTGGATGTCAACATGTAAAAGAATGAAATAAATCCATATCTTTCCCCATGCACAAAACTCAAGAGCAAATAGATTAAAGACCTCAATATAAATCTGGCCACACTGAACCTGATTAAGGAGAAAGTGGGAAGTAGCCTTGAATGCATGGGCACAGGGGACCACTTCCTAAATATAGCACAGTAGCACAGATACTGGGAGCAACAATAAATAAATAGGGCATCCTGAAACTGAGAAGCTTCTATAAAGCAAAGGGCACAGTCAATAAGACAATAAGGCAGCCTACTGAATGGGAAAAGATGTTCACCAACTATACATCAGAGGACTGATCTTCAAAATATATAAAGAACTCAAGAAATTAGACATTAAAATATCAAATAATCCAATTAAAATGGGGACAGATCTAAAGAAAGAATTCTCAACAGAAGAATCTCAAATGGCCAAAAGACAC
>LOEQ01016318.1:0-13506 GCA_001685075.1 Bramus lutescens | reverse complement strand
CTTTCTTTCTTTCTTTCTTTCTTTCTTTCTTTCTTTCTTTCTTTCTTTCTTTCTTTCTCTCTCTCTCTCTGTCTCTGTCTCTCTCTCTTTCTCTCTCTCCTCCCTCTCTCTGCTTTCCACTTATTTTTATCTCTAAAATTTTGTATAGTAATACAACACTAATACAAGAAGTTTATCAGAATCTTAAGGACATAACAGTGCTTGCTAGTCCCAACATTTCAATAGTATACACTTCATTTGCAAAGAAAGATTGCATTATATTACAGCATACAGTACTCAGGTGTAGTGAATTAAGACTCATGAAAACCTCATAAACAAAAGATAGTGATTTGATTCTGATTTTGGATATGAATCTGACTGAGTCGTCAAACCTAGTTACTCAGACCAACACTAATCTCAGCATTGTTTTATTGAATATTGATGGCTATAATTAATTAACTTTAGGTAGATTACCCTTTTAATTTATGGTTGCCTCATGTAATTAGTCGAAAAAGAGTTTTAAAAGCTCTTTAAAAAATAAGTTCTAACTCATGGATTTAGCATCTGTTCTTTCCTGGGAGAGAGCAACCTGTGCTGAGTATTTCTCACTTTCAAGTTCTCACAGGCTGGAGAGTCAATTTGTTGGAATATGTCCTTTCTTTCCCTACTCCCTCTCTCTCATATATAAATATATGGATAGAATGAGAAAAAAGATAGAATAATCTGTGCATCTATAATGCATGTGTATTTCTTACATTTCTTGCTGTTGTGACTATATAACTGACCACAGGAACTTAAGAAAAGGGAGGTTTATCTTTGGTTCACTGTCTGAAATGGCATAGATCACCATGACAGGGCAGACATGCTATATAGTTCATACCAGTAGCAATACCTAGGTGCTGCTCTTAACACCTATGCTCATGTTCTTTTAGACCTTTTATCAGTCCAGGACTCAGCTTGTGGAATGGTAGTACCCACAGCTCGATTTGTCTTACCTCCTAAGTTACAACTGTCAGGAAACACCCTCACAGATGTCCTCAAAAGTCTGTCTCCTAGAAATTCCAAATTCAGTCAAGTTGATAAGAGAATAACTGTAATAATATGTATGTACATTTGCACATACACACCAACAGAAGCACACATGTGAACACATTATTTCTCCAACTATCCCTAATATACATATATATATATATATGTGTGTGTGTGTGTGTGTGTGTGTGTGTGTGTGTGTGTGGATTAGCTTTCTTAACTTCCTTTAGCTGTAGGTATTCTGAAGATAGAAGTGGTGGATATGTTACAAGGATAGGAAAATACAAATTCTTGATGTTCTGAAAATGTTTCTATGTATTATTTTCTCTGTCACACCTAATGCTTGCTGAATATCAATAAAGAATATCACAATAAAGACTTTCAAAGCAGCTCCAAAATTTCCTGTCCATTTATCCACTAAACAATCCCTTTTTGAAGCTGAGCCTGCCTTTAGTGTAAGAGAACTTTAAATAATAGATGCAGAGGAAACTCAGAATGCCCAGGAAACCCGTTTGGGTACCATTCCCCAAATTTAATAGTAATATAAACCCACATCTCATACGATCAATTTTTATTTCAGGTACCACATTATAGCTATGTTGTTGTCAATAAAACAAACATCCTAAAAAGCGACAGCACATATCACACCTAAACTTGGAGGTTTGAAAAGGGACTTGACTCAGAAAAAGTATATATAGCAATATTAGAAAATAGCTGTGTCAATATGATTAGTAGGTTTAACATTCACTAACTGAGCATGTTTACTAATTTTCAGGAAGACTGTAAGTTGAAATAAAATTTTCCATGAATATTTCATGATTCAACATGGTTGAGTTCTTTTTTTTAATCAAAAGAAATGTTTGAATAGCAAAGGCCTGAGAAGCTAGAGACTTAGAGATGTGTCTTCCATAGGTGTCTTCTGTTTATTATTATGTAGTAGGTGAAAATGGAAATTTTCTTTTATTTGTTTACAGTGCTGAATCTTCCTCATGAGAGAGGAAAGAAGGAAGGCAAATGTATGTTAACTATCTACATAAATTCTGATATTCACAGTTTTCGATAGCTTTCATGTTACATAAATCAACTTGATGTGCATAAGAAATGCGCTCCTCATTTATTATTGTGTGACGATTGAGCAAGCAACATGACCTACTGACACATGAAGTAAGCTGCTGTCCTAAATGGAGGACTCTCCTTGTCTGCCTCTTGTCTGCACTCTTACCTTGCCAGTTTTTCCCCTCCTTCTCTTCTCTTTCTACAAAAACCTCTAATTTTCAAAATATCTATTTGAGTTAGGCATTGGAATGCCCTTTAAAAAATGAGTAAAGAAAGACTGAAACTATAGAAAGAGTGTAAATAAAAGACAGCAAAACCACCATTAGGATTTTCAAAAAGAAATGCTTTCGCAATTTATTGCAAAAGCAAGGGCAGAACAATTGTTTTTCTAGCAAATATTTACCTGTACTTTATCTGAAGATTTAGCTAACCCTAAATATTAGAAAATATTGTATAGAGTATTATTTTTTCCAATTAATAGTTTTAAATTTAAAAAGTTAAATTTCTGAAACCCAAAAATTATAGTATAGTAGAAAAGCCTCCAGGAGACCTTGAAACATGAGTGCCATGATCTGGCAAAGGCTCCAGACCCCTCTCTCATGAAGATTTCCTCTCATGTCTCCTGTCAGAGGACGGGTTTTGTTCTTGAGAGCTACTACATCGAATCACACCCACCAGACTCATTCTGAATAGCTTTTATCTCTTAAGGTCTATGACATCAATTATATCTGCAAAGTCCCTTTTTCCATATTAAATACTCACTGTTCCTAGGATCTGAGTGTAGGAATAGTTAAGGGTCATTCTGCTGTGTTAGACCATCGATGTGCGAAACTTTTTAAAATATTTTAGACCTCTAATTTTCTCATTGTGAGATGATCAAAATAACATCTAACTGGTAGAAATTTTGAAAAATAAACCTGATAATTGCAAAGCACCATATACTTTCCCTTCCATTCTGTTGTCTTTTCCCAGGACGACGATCTAAGTTTCAACTCATACATATACATATATATGTATGTATGTATGTATGTTTGTTTGTATATATATATATATAATGTATGTGTGTATGAACGTATGTGATATATAGCTATATAAAGGTTTGATGTTGAAAACATTCTTCATAAAGATTAAATTAAACAGTCACCTCCCATTGTTTGTTCCTTTTTGTTGGTGATGAGGATAAAGAAATGTGTATTCATCACTTGTGGAAGAGTGCACATCAGGTGGCTGAGTTAAGCCTTTGGTAAGCAATGATTCAAAGTCAATGTCATATTGAACCGTAAGGAAAATGACTTAATATTTTGTTTTGCTGCTTAAATAGAGATTAAAATGTCTTAGAAACTAAACTTTGGATAGTTCTGCTAATGCAATCAGTGTTGAGAGTATGTTTGCTTTTTTGTTGCAAGACTATTCTAGATCTAGATGGACCCTTAGAAGTTCAGTGTCTGTACTGACCAGAAGTATACTTTAGAGGTATAAACAGCAAGATTATTGTGCTTAAAAATGCAAATAAAAATGCATTTCTAGAATGCAAGAAATGGCATCAGTGCTTTTGAAAATGCAAAAATGCAGTTTGAAAATCTTTCAAATATTTCAATAATTGTTTTTAAATATGAATATTATTACTCAAAGTATATAAATTCTCAATGTTATAACATTTAGTTGTAGTTACTAAAAATATCAGAGAGATAGCATCAATTATGAACCCATTTCTTCTTTGTAAAAAAAATTCTGTTTTATTTTCTTAGCTGAAATAAAGTATAGATACTTTTTCATCATTTATTAGTTGAAAAATTGTTGGGATTCTTAAAATTTTATGATGTTCTAAGGAGATAAAAAGGTAGACCTACATCTAAAATTACTAGTAAAGTCAGTAATAGTTGAAAGGCAGTACTGTTCCCAACCACAAAGCAAAGAATAGAGATAGGAATGGAAAATGAAAATAAACGAAAACTTTTTCATTCGATAACAAGAGGATAAATCATGAAGGCAAAGAACAGTGTAGCAATTTGTGTCCAGTGCACAGTGAGTGAGCTGAAAACAAGCCCAGCTGTGTTCTAGTGAGGTGACACTTAACCAAAGGAGTAGCAGGGAATCTGTGAAGAAATACAGGGTAATGTGTTCTTACTAAGTAAATCGTTCCCAGAATAAAGACACCAACTTACTTTGAAAAGAAATCCCATAGGTTTTAGTCCAGGATTGATCATTAGTATGGATTTAAACCTCTTGCTCTCTAAGAAAATGTATTTAAATATCTTTTAATCTTAAATAGGTCCAAAAATTTGCTCCTTTCTCTTGTCTAATCAAACAAGGAAAGACATATACATATCTAACAGAATCAGATCTTATATTACTGTCAACTCACATTTTTCAAAATCATTTCCTGGCAATGAACATAGGAGTATTAGTCTCACGTAAAAATCTATTTAGCAGACAGTGAGAACAATTTCGTGGTTACATCCCCAAAGCTATAAATATGCAAATGATTAAATTATTCTTTAATTGATGCAAAATTATGGAAAAATCCTTGAAAGAAATAGATCCTTTTATTTAAAAGAAAAAAATAATCTGAGTTTATCACATGGAAGGAGTGTAACAGGCAAACAGAGAAGGTGCACAGCTAGTGGAAGCTTACCACAAGTCACATCTAACAATTCAATAATGATGCTATTATTGTTATCTGGACTCTTTCTAAACATCTACAGATGAGGGAAATCCACTCCTTTGCAAAATACTTGTCTCCACCCTGTCACAATTACAGGGTTCTACTTGTCCCTGTAATGTTCTTCCTTTCCTGTACAAGCTGTAAACAACAAACCTACTTCATACTTTTAAATAAGCATTGCTATCAGAAGTTTAATATTAGCGTTCCTTCCTGTCTTCTTCAGTAGGGTTATACTGCCATGTTACTTGTACAAATAGACATAAAGTGTGCTAACACACTCTTTAAGGGCAGAGAGTCAAAATAATAAAATTAAACAGATTCCTTAATAAAACTTAAAGACTTTGTGTAGTTAGTGAGCTTTAGATAACATTTGAAAAATCAGTCGGCACCTAGACATGGCAAGGTTAGACATTTCATACAACCTTTAGTGAATATACACTAGGTGGCAAACATTTTTTTAACAATTTGTTTACTTTTAATGCTCTCTGTGTGTGCGCGCGCGCCTGTGTGTGTGCGTGTGTGTGTGTGTAAGAGAGAGAGAATATTTTGCCTACATGTTTGTGAAAGCATTGTGTAGGTGCCTGTGGAGGACAGAAGTGGGTGTGGGATCTCCTACAACTAGTCTTACAAATGCTTGTGAGCCACCATGTGGATACTGGAAGCTGAATCTGGGTTGTAAAGCTTCAATACTTGAAGCTTCTTTGATTAGGAACAACCAGGACAATGAGGAGGCAAACAGAAAAAAAAGGGGGGGAGAATAAATAAACAGAGCAAAAGCAGAGGACAAAGGAAAACATGGGGACATCTATACGGTACTATGGAAATAGTTATCCTAGCTGCACTCTGACAAGTAAGAATTAAATCAACGCCAGTTGTTCTTACTTTTACTCATCTTTACTCACTTATACTGACTATATCTTCTTATAACTCTATCTAAAGTCTCATCTCATAATTAGTTGTGATCATCTTCTTGTGAGTTCCTCTTTCGGGAAATGTTCACTGTTGGTAGAGGTTTGTTGCTATCCTAATAGTACCCATTTTAGGTGCCATTGACTTAGGGTGACTATTGACCAGTAAATGCCCCCACTGAAGTCTGGCTTCCTGCCTGCACTAGCTGCTTCAATAAGAAGACTTAACCTGCAGCCATATTCTGCCTGTATGATGAGTGAAGTCACACCTACAATTTAATCAGTCTCCCTACTACTAGCTCTTCTCTAGCCAGCAATTTATTATTAATACAAGTCAATGGTATCCCATTTGCAGTTATTAAAAAATATTTTGGGGTTTCTGACTATTAAAGTGGTCAAATATTGGAACCAGATCATGATTCTTGAATAATTGAGTAGATAGTCAATGACTATAAATTCATGTATTCTTGTTATTGTCATGATTTATGTTTGTTGGCTTAGATTCATAAGGAACAGTGCCTCCTCTTAGTAATCAAATATTTCCTAAGCTTAATGATAACTTTTATGTTCACACATAGGTTAAATGACAGTGTCCATTCAAACACGGTATAATACAGTTGAAAGTTACAGGACCACCCTGAAAAATCATGGTAAATATCAAGTCTCTTCTTATTCACCCAACCATAACATGGTTCTAACAAAGCTTTTCAATTTGGCCCATAATTTGTAATATTAATTGCCACAGATAATTCAATTCTTCACTAGGCCTCCTACATCATCAGAATTTCTTGTATGCTGAAAACAAGGTGCTGTATAGATAAAATGCAAGCCTCTAAATATATACATATATATGATATATGTTATCAGAATGTATATGATATATATATATACATAAAAATGACAGAAATATAAAATCTATGAGTACAGTTTAAGAAAGAAAATACCTTCTGTGAAATTCTTGCTCTCTGGGGTACATGCAAGCTGAGACAGGACTGTTATTGAAAGATAATTCCTTCCAAAAGAACCTAACCACATGTGGTATTTTCTTGGCCATTTCCCCTGTATTTTTAGGTCATGGCCAGTTACTCTGCATCAGCTACATAACCTGAAGATTCATGCAATTGCTGCTTTATGGTGCCTACTTCCTGCTAGTCCACCACCTTTTACCTACAATCCCAGGAATTCTCTATGGCATTACGGATAAGAGAGTTATAAAAAACTGCTGATGCCTTCTATGTTCAAATTTGTAAAAATAATTCTAGGCAAGAGAAGGCATTAGTAGTGGATGCAACTTGAGGAAGAGTGGCAAAATCTCTCACAGAGATTGAGCATAAGGAGATTAAACACTATAATGGAATACAGGGCTTTTCTTTGAATATTTGAAGACAATTTTTTGTCCTTATTCATTTTTTCATGAGCAATTTGTAGAGAACTGGTTATGTACCACGGTATAGTGTTGGCCTAGCATGTACAAAATCCAGATTTGATTTCCAACACTGGAAACTGGAAAGATATTCCGAAAGAAACATTTAGGAGTTGGCGTCACATTCATAAGGAAATGGAATGGAAATATTGTGGAGAACGGGGACATATGAGACTCCCAAAAGAGAATTTCTAGCTTTTCTGTGCCTCATCCTTCAGTGTTGTTTACAGTGTGCTGTTCTAAAAGAAAATATAAATGGAACAGATGAGTAACTCTACATGAGAAACAAGAAGAGGTGGAGGGATCTGAGGAAAGATAGAACAGCCAGTTCCCAGAGAGACGTAATGAGCACCATGCTGTGAAGGTCAAAGACTCAGGTTGCCAATTTAGATAGAGTGACTGGCTGCCAGCATGAAAGAATTGAGAGATGTATTCTCATCATCAACCTGAAAACATCTCATTTGCTTGTTAAGTATGAAGGAAATCCTGATTGCTAACTTAATTTCTTTGAAGAATATTATAGCTAGATAATAGGAGAAAAAGATATACTGACTTCTTCAGGCTTGTGAATACATGGAGTTTTCTTAGGAATAAGAAGACCAATACACACCAAAAGGTTGCTATCTTAATGAACACATGAAAAGCAAGATTGGTCAGCAAGGTGGTGGTGGCAAATGCTTTTAATCAAAGCAATAGGAAGTCTGGGGCAGATAAATTATGAGTAAAAGGCAAGCCTAGTCTACATAATAAGTTCCAGGAAGGCCAGGGATATACAGAGAGCCCTATCTTAAAAAATTTAAAGGCAAACAAACAAAAATGCAAACAAAAGGATTACGATTGGTCATCTTTGTGCAAATATTTTATCTTGTATTATTCCTTAGTTACTATACGAAATCACTGTATATTTAATATGTTAAAAGAACATGCATTTAAGATTGCTAATTTCTATATATTATAAAACCATTAAATATGTCAAGGCTATTTGTTTATAGAATCACAAAAGTCAAATCAAAATGATAATGACCAGTTTGAGCTATTGTCAAGAGGTTCTGTGAAGGAATGGACTACAAAGCATATTTAATTGGCTTATAGAGTCCAGCTTCATAAACCTGAGTATGTGGGTGCTCATGTTTTTTTTTTCTGGAGAGCTATGAGATTCTACTCTCATAATAAAGATATTGCACTCAATTTGAGATTCATGGGTTTCTTACTCCACCTTTAGTTCCATGATGACCCATTCAGAACTCAGACCTTTAGTTTCTCTAAAAATACTTTGTTCCCTGTCCTCAGACTTTGTTATCTTTTGATAATTCTTTCCTTACTGCAAAGACAGGAAGCTCTATGCCTTCGTGGGGCTGATAAAACTGTGTCCACTTAGCTTATATATCTAGGATAGAACTTCTTTTTAGATATTTAACATTAATTACACTTATTATCATGTATTAAAATATAAGCATAGAATTTCTGTCTAGGGTGTGAATATCTTTGGATAGCCAACTTTTTTTTACTAGTATACTTTTTTATAACAATATTTTTGCTAGTAATCTACTTCCTCTGAGCAAGGACTTACTTATAACTAAAATTCAAATACACTTTCAAATATAAGATCTGACTATTAGACATAATTCACTTTTTGTATAAGCTATACAATGTCAATCAGAATGGCAACATATAACAAGTGTAATGCATGCATCAGATACATCCAACACTGACTCATAAATTATCTGTCCTAACCTTCTGAGAGACATGTGTTACTCAAATTTTTCTCTCTCCTCTCTCCTTTTCTTCCTGTCTGTGTGTGTGTGTGCATATGTGTGTGCATGTATGCAGTGTATGCACATATTCATGTGGGTGTTTTTACTCATGTGTATGTTTATCTGTGTGTATGTGTGTATGAAGAACAGCGTTGGGTAATTTTCTTGACTGATCTCTACCTTATTTTTGTGGAGAGGTCTCTTCCAGAACCTGGAGATCATCAATTTGACTAAGAAGGCTGTTATAAGATCCAGGGATTCCCCAGTGTTGAGGTTACAGATGGGCACTTCACTCTTACATTTCACTAGGATTCAAATATGTCTCCATTCCTCCACAGTAGTGTTTTTCCAATTGAACCATCTCCCACCTTCCTGAAATTCTTTAAATATTGTTGAGAAATCTTTATGCTGGTTCTTATTTATGAATCTCTCATGACCATTATTAAAGACTGAAAGAACAACTTTGATTGTATAAGAAAAAAGAAGAGCAGAAAGAGGTGCATGCTGTCATAGAAATTTTAAATATCATGCATAAATTTGTTTCACTTACTGATATTCCATGTTCACATTTCTCCATGTTAAGAAATGGCAATATCTACTAAAGACCAAATAACTAAATAAGAAGCAGAACATAGAAGCATGTTATCATATATAATAAAAATTCTGTAAGTTGGAGGAAAGCTATCTAATGGACTTTTCTGTGATGATGGTTATACTCTGTTAAAATTGTATCTTACCAAGCAACTTTTATTCATTGCATATTTGTAATCCATTAAACAGAAATATAGAACTTAATGGCTAGTTTAACGTAACTTCTATCTGTTTTATTTTAACTAGCCATAGATGGGCTCTGGCTATAGGCTAATGCACTAGATAGTGTTCCGTTAAGTACAAGATGAAATCTTCATGCCCAATTTCTCTCATCCTCCGGCTACTGAGCTCTGACATTCTCTGAACCATCATGTACTTTAGTTACAGTAACATGAAGAAGCTTAGGAAGTGGTGGAAACTCATGATGAATATTGCCCTGAATAGGGCTCCATTACCCAGTCTGATAGTAAGCTAATTAGAATGCAAGTATGATCAGATGCAGCTATCTATTGAGTCATAGAATTGAGACCACAATGGCAGCTATGACTTGTCTGTGCATGCTCATAAGGAATAAAAATAGATACTTATTTCTAGTTGATAACCCATTATTAAATTCAGTTTCGCTAATTTAAAATATATCTCTGAGTAGGCTTTTGAAAAAAATTGACTTTTTTGGTTATTGGTGGTGCTATTATGTTCGTTGGCAAAGATGATCTGTAAACTCTGAAAAATTAAGGTTGAAAATGGAAGCATAAGCCAAGCCTTCACACTAGCTACCAAAACATAAAGTTCACCGCTCATTATCGTCTTCTTCTAGTGGCTCTTTATTCTGTGTGGATCAATTCCACCTCTCTAATAGATGCATGCTCGTTGCATCTCAGTGTATTACCCAATTACAAAATATGAATAATACTAATGCTACCCTTCACTTCTTCTCAGCAACAAGATATGACTTTTGTTTATAATACCATTGGATATGGGATTTTACAGCCATCAAATAATTTAATGGAGCAATAACCCAACTCTGGGAATGCAGAACTCATGAGGGAGAATTCTATCTTGCACTAGTGTTATATGCAATGTATATGCACAAGCATTACTAACACAGCCATATTAACTATGCTTGGATTATATTTTGATACTCTTACTCATGTTTCAAAAGCTTATTTACTAGTATGAATTTCTCTTTCAGAAAAAAATGGCAAATACATTCTCTGGGAAAATAAGGAACAAATATATGTCTCTATGTCTACACACATATACAGCTTTTCTTTGGTTCATAACTTCAAATTTCCTGAGAACAAATTTTTTCTGAGAAGATAAAATGAAATTTTGTACCTCATCCAATCTTTTGTTAACTTTCTGACTTTTTTCACATTTACTCTATATCTAGCATGTTAATGGTCATGATGAACATTACAGAAGATAATCCTTGAGAATTTATGGTAAAAATACAAACCATATGGCTAATAAAAAGGAGAATAAGTCTTTTATTTAACCTAACCTACCAGGCTTAAAGGCAGTCTGTTGAACTCCATCTGATCTAATTGGTATAAGAAGAAGAGAAGGCACAGGATTTCTGGGAGAATATTGTTCATGCGGAGCAATAATGAACATGAATAACAATAGAAATATCACTTTCATAATCTTTGCTTTCATACTTTTATTGTTGCTCCATTGTTAAAAAGAGAAAAAGAAAGTGGCTATAGAAAATCCATATGAAAGTCATGTATCTCTGGTTTCAAGATAATGATATCAAATACTTTGGCATTTTGAACCTTTTCACACAGAATTTCAGAGACTAAGGGACATGGTAGCTTATTTGATATTAAAAGTGACCTAAATTAATGGATAGACTTAATATGTTAAATTGTGAATGGAATATCAGTGTTTCAAATGTCATCAACTTCTTATTTACTATGTAAACAGTTTGACTACCATGTTATTTGAAGTACTGCAAGACATATTAAAAAGGTATTTATGGACAGTGCTGCAACCTAGAATTACATAGACTTCTCATTCATCATACTCTAATATTGGCATGTCTTTCTCATAATTTGTTACACTCCAATATTGGCATCTGTTGACTTGATAGCAACCCTGAAAAATACCAACTATCATACTTAAAACCACTATGACTTTAAATATTAGAGAGATGAGTTATTAACTACAAAGTATTTTGAATCAAGAAACTGGGATAATATCTCTAACTTGGCTTTAAATGACAGAGATCATTGAAAAATAGCTTTAGGATTCTATACCTCAATTAAAAATTTTAAAAATTGTAGCTTCAAAGAATAACTATGTTCACAGAATTAAAAATAGAAATGACTATTTCACTATTGAAAAATCTCACTATGAAATTTCTAGTTTCTCTTTATTATATTGCTTATTATGTTTATAAATGTCTTATTAGTGGATTTGATTTGCTCCAATTTCTGTTAGTTCAAGACATGCAAAGAAATGACTTTTCTGTTAAATTTTAAATCTGTGGGTCTAGCAAACCCTGTCATGAAATGGATTAGAATGTGGAATGAATGAATTATTATCCACATATTAATTATCATCAATAATTACATACTAATTCATCATTGTGAACAGTTTATTGTATATAATAAATGAAGGCTGTTGGACTACATAATTTCAATTATGGAAAACTTAAGGTTTAACCTGAAAGAAAACTAAGTCATTTTTATATATTTCTATTATAGCATCTTCTTAATTTGAATTTTAAATATTGACTTCAGTTTAGGTGACTGAATAAAGTTAATTAAATTATTTCAGTTATTGTCTCTAAGAAGTTTGAGATGTAGTAATCAACAAACTGTCATTTGACAGTTAAATGTATATTCTATTTTTAGAAAAATGTTTCATAGAATATAGCTATTTCATAGCCAACCTTGTACAAGCCTGTTCAATGAAGCAAAATTTCATATTCTTTCGAAGTAATTTTGAATATAGTAATTTGGCAAGCAGCAATACTAAATGTATATTTGAAAATTATAAAAACTATAAAAAATTATAAAATGTATAAAAAACTCTACAATCCATTGGCATAGAAAACAAACTATACCTGTTTATAAGGTATCTCTGGTATATTCTTTGTTCCATAAACAAATTTAAATATCAATTTAAATTCTGTAGAATCACAAATCTAACATTGTTTTAACATACCTATGCAACAATTTGATGTTTCAACTGACTTCATTTTAAAACTTGCCTCTCTAAACATCCACAGACATCATTTTTAAATTACTGTAATTCTTAATTTATTAAAATGTGATATCAAAGATTTATTTAAAGCATACATTCTGATTGGTAGCATAGTTGTACTATGATATCCTTAGTGTGTGCACTTGAAATAATTTTGTGTCACCTGAAATGTTTAATATTTTATCTTAGTTTAATTTGGAAGGTTAGCACAGCTTCATGTAAAGGATGATGAATGTAGTGTTTTTAAAGTTATTTACTTTTCCAGTAAGTGTGCCAATCTACAGCTTCACTGTGTATATAAAGTTGCCTACTCATGATGGTTAACAGTGGAATCAAATGAAGTCCAGGATATTAATCCATACACCTGATTTCTGATAAAGAAGCTACAATTACACAACGGGTAAAAAAAAAAGCATCTTCAACAAATGGTGCTGTCATAACTGGATGTCAACATGTAAAAGAATGAAATAAATCCATATCTTTCCCCATGCACAAAACTCAAGAGCAAATAGATTAAAGACCTCAATATAAATCTGGCCACACTGAACCTGATTAAGGAGAAAGTGGGAAGTAGCCTTGAATGCATGGGCACAGGGGACCACTTCCTAAATATAGCACAGTAGCACAGATACTGGGAGCAACAATAAATAAATAGGGCATCCTGAAACTGAGAAGCTTCTATAAAGCAAAGGGCACAGTCAATAAGACAATAAGGCAGCCTACTGAATGGGAAAAGATGTTCACCAACTATACATCAGAGGACTGATCTTCAAAATATATAAAGAACTCAAGAAATTAGACATTAAAATATCAAATAATCCAATTAAAATGGGGACAGATCTAAAGAAAGAATTCTCAACAGAAGAATCTCAAATGGCCAAAAGACAC
>LOEQ01016316.1:0-13507 GCA_001685075.1 Bramus lutescens | reverse complement strand
GGATGTGGGTGCTGGTTTATTTAGTTCCAATAGCCGCTTTACTTACCAGAAGTCTTTATAAGCTAACGAGGCCAAGCTTCAGTGGGGTTAAACTGAGCGTTTTCCAGCATTTCAAGCAGGATGGCACCTAAGGCCTCCATATTTCAAATCAATGTTTCAAAGCTCTTTCTAGAAAGGCCCCTGTTTTAAAATAGCTTAGAAAATCTCATGAGACCTGTGTTCTCCTAAGTGACAATTGAAGATTTCTCCCTTCTTGAAAGAAACAAATGAACAAAAGAGAAAAATTGGAAGACCATTCTGAAGTGTTCTAGAATTCTTGTAAAATTAATGAGCCTCTCGTTATCAAGAAGGTCTATTTAATCTCTTCTACAGTTGGCTATTTTAATAAAATATTTAAAATGATGGTCTCCATCAATTCTGCTGCTAGGTGGATTTTTCAGCAGATAATTAATACAACTGTCATTACACTGGGCCCCGTGCTTAGGGAAAACCAGGGAGTAGTCATGGAAAACATTTGGATGGCTACGCTTTGGTTCTGCTCAAAGCAGGAATTATAGACCAGGGTACAGTTGATGAACCTCAGGAGGTTTGTACCGAATGCTTTAAATGGCCGATATCAATTATGAAGGGGTGGGAACCACGTAGCGGAGTGTGATAAAGCGTGGTGAAGAAGCGCGTTGTCATAGGAAACGAAAACTCAGGCTTTAAGGATCTCATCTTTATTCCTTTCACTGATAGAATAAAATTGACAAAGGCAATGAGCACGAAGCCTTGGGTACCCAACTGTGGGACTGATTTCTGCCCCCTTTACACGCTTGGAATGTGGATTAAGTCAGCATCGTGTAGCGTCCCATGGACGGCAGTTCATAGGAGACTCTGAGGAAGGACAAAAGGGGGCAAGAAAGAAAGAATTTTAGTTCCCTTAGTGTTGTGTTTGGCAGCGTGCTTGATGTCACTGCAAGGAAAGCGGCCGCAGGATCCGGTTGCTGCCTGCAGATAGGCTTGTGGGTGATCGCCGATGGCCTGGTGGTGTGGAGAACCACCAGCGGCCCTACGTGGCTCTCTTGTCCAGGGGTTTTTAAATACTGCCCTTAGCATTCAGTTCCCTGTAGAATTCAGTTTCCACCTTTTAGAGGGCATTTCATAATCGCAAGATAAAGATATTCAGTGCTTTATGATGTAAATTATATTAATTAGAATGTCAACTTTTCACTAGCATTGTTCTGACAGAAATTCTAATCTGTGTTTAAACAGGACTATATGAACTTTATTTCACATCAAGTGTGCTGTCTTAATTTTTTTGATTTAATATTTTATGGAAAACACACATTCAGCTTTTGAGGTTTCAGAGGGCACAAGGGCATAAGGGTGCCTTGACTGTGGGTTGCTTATGGAAAGCCAGGTGCAGCGTGCAAGCTGAGGACCCTGTCCTCTCCAAGCGATGTGCCCTTTGTCACCAATGCGTATTCCTGTCTCAGTTCGAGGGCAGAAATTCTCCCTTGACATCCTTGTGCTGACCTCACCTCCTTCTAGCCCAAAGCTTTATGAGCAAATAATTTGTATTGTTCTGGGTTATGCAGGTGCTACTAACTTCATGTATCTAATGCTAACTAAAAATGTGGCTAGTACTAATGGAAGAAGTAATTTTTGAATATTCTCATTCAATTTAAATTGCCACCTCTGTCTACTGCCTTACTCTATGGAGCCTTAACAATTGCAGACCTTCTTAGAGGTGACTACAGTGAAGCCCAGCCATCCACACCTATGTCTACGCACTGTTCTTATCCCAACCTAGGGGTCATTACTCACTTGCTGTGGGCCACTACAGGGTCCTTCTTGAGAAATCTCTCTTGTAAAGTGGTCTGTTTCTGTCAGAGGGTTAATACCTTTGGGGAGTTATTTTTTTTTCTTTCTTTCTCTGTGTGATCATTCTACCTGGAATATAGGCGTTACCGGGACAGTTTGGTGAGAAATTCTGGTTTATAGGCCAGTCCTCTGAATGAGAAGTCAGTCAGACCTTACTTCTGATGTTCTGAATTTATGTGATGATGTCATGTGCGGTCGTCACTTTAGCCTCCTTCACGTGGTTTGCTCTGAAAAGTTCCAGGAGTCGCCGAGAGTCACTGGACCATTTCCCAGGCCACTGACCCTAGGACGAGACTCGGTTTCTCTCTGCTCACCTTGTCTTCCTGCCCTAGCTGTCACCTGCACCTTGTTACACTGCCATTATACTGAATTAACATTCTTAGTCTTAAAAGGAGGCTAAAATCTGCCTTTCTGTAAGAACTGTACAAGTGAATCTGGGGATTCCTACTTAGCTTACTCTACGCAAACCATTCCTGTTTCCCAATGAGTAAGTTGCTGTGTTACTCAGTGATAGAGGTTGTCAGACAACACTTGTTAAAGCATTTTTCTAGATTCTAGGACTCAGTCTTTAGTCCACATGAGCATGAGACCCCAGAGTGACATTCTTCTCTGGTGTAATATGCTGGAATGGCTGGCATCTTCCAATATTTACTGTAAAGAAAAAACAAATACCAAAACAACAGTTGTACATTTGTATCTTGATACATAATTCAATTATTTTCCAAGATTGTAGCCAAGGGTTTTTTTTTTCCCCAACACAAATCAATTAAAGTTTCACAAAGCCTTCCTGAGAGAGACACGGGAACTCTATTTTAGCTGTGGGAAACGGTGAGAAATTGTTATGGTACATCAGTGGTTTTCCATGAGAATTAATCATCTGCTTGCAACCTGGCTGCTTCTTCAAAAATACAGTTCCTATCTTTCTGGAAAGTGGCATTTTCAGGAAAATGTCATTTGGGGGTGGTGTGTTATGAGAGCTGGCCATTCTCCTCTGCTGAAGCAGTTTTAGAAGTAGTGCTGTGGAAATGTATCGTTGGGCAGATTTCCTTTTCGCTGTCTTTCCGTCACTTCTGTCCCTTTCCTAGCCTTTCAAAAACAGCTTTATTGAAGCATTTGGCCTGCCCCAGATTGTGCATTTTAGAGTATGAGAGTTGAGGCGCTTTGACAATTTGAAAGATACAGACACCGAGCCAAATCATGGTAGCTAGCGCATGCATCAGTCCACCCATGTGTCAGCCCACCCATGCGTCAGCCCACCACACCCATGCTTCAGCCCACCCATGCGTCAGCCCACCCCACACATGCATCAGTCCACCCCATGTGTCAGCCCACCCATGCATCAGCCCACCCCACCCATGCATCCGCCCACCCATGCGTCAGCCCACCCTTCCTCATGCCATTTTGTAATTCCTCCTCCCAGCCCCTCCCCAGACTCCTCCCTAAGCATTTGCTGATTTACTTTAAGTGGCTCTCCAATTAGTTTGGACTTGCTCAAATCTCACATGAATAAGACCCACCAACGTGCTCTCTGCTGGGGCGTGAGCCCGACCTGGGATCCAGCCTGTCTCTTGATAGATATGTCATCACTGTATCTGTCTGCTGTTCTGTTTTCTTGGTAATAGTAACTATCACACGTGCATGCACCACGCTTGACTCATGGAGTTCCTGATGAAGCTGTTTCCTCCGCAGTCTTTCAGAGTTTGTATGTCTGGGTAGAAGCCCAATAAATGAAAACACTGTGGCTAACGCTCACACTCCAGGGCACATGGCCCTACTCATGTGTGCTTAGTAACCAGCCAGATTGTTTTCCTTTAAGGAAGTGTGTCTTTAGAGCACAGCGGTCAGGAGTAAGGCAGCAGAGCCGGCCATGCTGGCTAGAGCCTCGGTATGTCCATGTGCTTCCAGATGGCAACTCTCACCTCCAGAGTCCTTGTCATGCAAGCCGAATTCACCAAATGAGTAGACCACATTATAGGCATCAGTGCCAGGAAAACAAACCGAGTGTGTATATTATCAGGGTTTTTTTTTTTTAAGTCCAGACCAGAGTTGACCTTTCTTCCTCTCCTCCCATATGTCCCCCATCCCCCTGAATCTGCACCTCCTCTGTTTCTGTTCAGAAAGGGGCAGGCCTCCCATGGGAATCACAAAACATAGCATATTAAATTGCAGTAAGATTAAGCACCTCCCCATGTATTAAGGCTGGGCAAGGCAACCCAGTAGGAGGAATGGGGTCTATCTCTCTGGGAGTCTTAAATCTGTTATAAAATCTATCTTACTATGTAGCCCAGGATATCAGGGAACTCACTTTGTGGCTCAGGCTGGCCACCAACTTGCAACCTCCTGCCTCGGTCTCCTGAGAACTGGGATAGCAGCAGGCACCACCACAGTCATCATGAGAAGAAACATTCTTAAGTCAATTTGGTACATGGGCGCTGTGGACAAAATGAGGGCTGTGGAGCCAAGAGTCAAGCTCCTATACATCAGGCACCCACAAGGGCCTGGCAGTTGCTTAGGTGCTGGTGTATGGTGTATGGCTTCTCTTGGGAGCTTTCAGTTGAACAGAGGCAACCCCAGGTTATGTGACATAGTCCTGGCCAGTAAAATTTTTATAGGATAAATGAAGGAGTTCAGCGAAAAGGTTTATTGTGTCCCTAGAGATAATTGGATGGATGCAGTCCTCAAAGGGCTTCTATCATCCTGCTGGTTAAAACAAGAGCAGAGAGCCTGGGATTTCACAGGAAGGGTGAGGGTGGTTAAGGTTTAACCTTAACCTCAGCTGGCATGGGTGAGACCCAGCTTGAGCCTTGCAGGTTGGTGCTGGGCAGGAAGGCAGACCAAATGACATTTTAAATAGCCAGACTTTTCTCTGGGGCACCGAACGTTTGGCTGTGCTTCAGAATAGGAGAGGGAGAGGAATCATTCGCAAATCCTGTGGAGGAAAGGCCAGCCTGGCATAGATGAGCTGAATGAGGTTAACGGAGTGATCATGGCGGAAAATGGGCTTGACTGTAGTACTTGATATTCTAGCACAGACTAGCCGCTATCATATTGCAAAAGCGTGACGTTTTGTGTAAATATGACAGGAACTTCACAAAGTGAATGACAGACAGTACAATGGTTAATGGCTCTCACCATCTCCTGGATATCAGCTCTCCTCGCCTGCTTTCTGTCATTTCAGAGTCATTCCAAGTGTTGAAAAACAACCACACATATGTGTGCTTTGCTTTGTCCCCAGTCTGTATTAGCAACAGGTCAAAAGCAGTAACTATAATACAACTCTATCCCTGTGTATGGCTTGTCAACGTTTCCTGTATAAGCACGCCATGGTTTATTTTGACCAATCTTTTATGCCACACATTTAGGTTATGCGTAGTCCTTTTCTATCTCAAATGATGCTTCTGGGCAAGCGCTTAGAAATTAGTCATCTTGTTTAGTATGGGTGTGTCCTTACACGAGTAATTTCCGGCCAAAAGGCTATGCACGGTCAGCATTTTCATCTGTTACTGAAGTGTCTTTGGTGGCGATGACACCATTTGTGGTCAGTGTCTGAACATGCCCCCCTCAGTCTTCAAACTTGTAGGCACACTGCTTACCTTCGTCCCTGTGGTAGTTAGCAGGGGATGCCTGTTATACTTCCGGAATTTTTGGTAGAGTTGGTGTCCTCTTCATGTTTGGGCAGTCATTTGCATTTTTTTTCCTTGGGACTGGCTGCTCATTACCATAGCCCATTCTTCTGCTGGGTCCTTGTTATTTCTAGAATGACATGAGCTTTTTAAATATTAAAGGAATCAACCGCTTGTCTGTGTTGTGCATGGAAACTCTTTTTAGAGGAACCATCAAGAAGTCTCTCCTAAAGGGACAGGGACATTTCAACAATTGGTGTCAATGCTTAGGCAGACCTGGGAGACCAGGACTGGGTCACTACTCCTGACAAAAATCGCAGGGGGATTCCTGTTCCAGAAAGACCAGCATGTGGAAACTCCTATCTTAGACAGGCAGGAATGAGTTTAAGATTGGAGAGTCCGTAGGTAAATGTGGAGATTGAGAACATTTTAGCAGTGAGGATTGTGGGTGAGGTGGGGGAAGGGAGGAACAGAGAACAGGAATAGACTGAAGGGCAAATCAGAGATTTGAGCCAACAGCTGCTTTGAGGCTCGCTCATGTTCAGTCAGAAATTCCAGTGGGCATCTGCTTGCCCAGCTCTAGTCTGTGGTATCCTACACCCAACATAGTGTAGGCAAGACTTGCATGCAGTGAAGGATTGGAAGCTGCTGTCTCTGGGCGTGACCTGGGCCTCCAGGCAGTGCTTAACTGTGTGTGACCCGGGTAATATGGCACCACCAGTTGTGGCTGAGGAAAGCACGGCCATTTGTCCTTCACTCAGTCTATTTAAAGAGAAACATTAAACTGTACTCAGTGGAAAAGTCAGACAGCATGAAGCAGTGTACAATGAACAGGCAAACCCTCCACCTCCCGACTGACCAGGCTGTTTGTTCTGTGCTTTTGTGAGCCCTTCAATGCAAGGTAAGTGTATTTTAAAGTTTATGGTGTCCGTTCTATTCAATAACTTGTTTCCTCAGACATATTTCCATTGGCATACAAAAATCCAGGGTGCATTTTTCCCAGTTTCTTAATGTTTTATCATGTGGAGGACGTGCATCAGTTTATTTAATTAAATCTTGTCATGATAGCATTTAAGCTGCCTCCTTATCTCTGCTTTCTTTTTCAAATAATGTTCCACGAATATTCAGGCTAACCCCGGTGGAGCGTCTCCTTTTCCTTTGCCAGTTGGCCAATAGCAGCAACCCAGGGATCCCCTGTAATCAAAGAGCTCTCATCCTCTAGAAGCGACTCTCACTGTAAGTAATACAGGCTGAGCCAGACCCATGTTTCTGGGGGGCTCTCTGAGTCCCTGTTTGCAGGTGGACTTTCAAAGCAAACCTTCTGACCTGTTGTTTTGTTCCATTTAGTACTAGTCCCTGCAATTTGAACTTGCTACCACAAGGTGGCAGAGGAGCACCAAAATCCATTTGTTCTTGCAACGCCATCCTTATTGTGATTTTTACCCCCATCTTCATAAACACAAATTGGACTTAACTAGCAATGCGTCTGGTTAAAAGAATGATCGGCAAAACTATATGTACCCATTTGTCGTCTCTACTCAGATCTTGATGTTTTGTTTCTGATCAAATTGATTTCATTTCCATCACAACGAAAACCAGTGTGCCACCCACAGTTTTCCCTGAACACTTCTGACTGGCTTTTGTTTGCCCTCCTGGGTCTACCTCTGCTCCATTTCTCTCTGCTGGAAGTTAAGAAATCACAGAGGTTTTTTGTTGTTGTTGTTGTTGTTTGTTTGTTTTTTTTCTGGCTTCCCACCTTTCCCGCCTCCTTTCTCCGCTGGGATGATGGCCAGCTATGGTCTGAGCAAGGGGCGCTTCACAAAACCAGTAAGATTGTGGCGCTCAGCTAATGGGGCTCAGTCAGCCCCACTTCAAAAGCCAGAGCTGTGTGTTTGGCTCAGGTGCCCATCAACCCCTTCAGCCTGAGGAGCAAGGCTGTGGCCTGACAGGAGCTTTGAAGTTCCATTTGCTTGTCCTCCTTCAACTCCTACCAGTTTAGGGAGTAGCTGAGTGTGTAGCAGGAAGAAAGCAACTCTGGTTCTTCGTGTCATTTGAAATAATTCCCAGCCTCCACATCCAATCCTTTGCTATGGTAGGTGGGGATGCCGGTCTGTGAGGAATTTACAGCGTGTGGGCAGTTTGTTATTGCTTGCTCTGAGGAAGGGGACTAAGCAGAGTAGGGGGTTCACTTTGGGCATGTGACCGTCATAACCACATTCCTATGCTCACATGACTCATCCCGTGTGTCGCGGAGACGTGTGCGCTGCCTTTTCAGCTAAACCGGAAGTGTAAGGCGCGTGAGAACCGTGCTTTTTTTTTTCTACTTGGTTTAAAGACTCTTAGTTCCTAATACTCAACAGTTCTCACCATTTCAAAAATTGTTAGTGCCCAGTTTACTAATCTATAACTTATTTTTTAAATTAAGCATAATAACTGCTTTTAACTAGATTGCCAGGGACATCCTGTGTTTAGCAAGTACTGCATATCCAGGCAAACTGGGCAGTGAAGAAAGAGTTTCCAGACAGGCCTGACTTTAGAAAGGCCCATGACAGGGCAGAGGCCATTGATTCTGGACAAGGGACTCACCAGAGTTGGGGTACCTACCTAGGTCTTTCCTGATGGACCTCAGAAACAATTCCCAGTGTATGCATCTTACTATGTGGAATTTTGGAATCTTCAAGCAATTTATCTGGTGTAAATAATAAAAACTCCATATCTTTATATTAGCCAGAAAAAATAAAAAACCCCAACCTGTCGTATGACACTTGTGAAGGCAAGGTAGGTGGGAAGGACTTCTCTGTTTCAGGGATTTGTGCTTTTCTTCCTTGAATCCTTACAAATAAATGGCAGGAATTGCTCACAGATTCTTACAGAAGTTGCAGCTCTCCCCACCTGCCCACCCCTGACTGTTCTCTTTTGGCTGTCACTACCTCAGGGCCAGCTTGGTCTCATCTAGGCTCATCATGCATTGAGTCACTAGAAGCACCAGCTAGGTGAAATGATTGAACGTTTGTAAAAACAGTGTTTGAGCCATTGTGGATACAAATTCCAACCAACGGAACATGTTTTTAAACTGTGATCACCTATGTCTTCAAGGGTTAAAAATTCTGTAGCTTTAATATTGCTCTTTAAAAGGATGAACACGGTATGACTAGATAGGATGTTAATGACTTGACATTACAAAATTTATTAAATTTATTTTTAAAGTGGTTTGGTTCCCCCTTTCAAATGCATGAAGCGTGTGGGAGTTGGAATAGATCTGCCCCAGGCTGCCAAAACAAATTTTTAATGGAACTGGAGTCCTTCAGGGATTGTCCTAAATCCACATAATATTCTTAAGTCCTGGTGTTTGCACTGGGACCTGTGTATTAGCAGATGTACGTGCGAATAATATACGTAGAGCCATCTATCACCCGGATGACTCCACATCCTCAAGGGCTGGTGCACATCAATTATTCCACCTCAGGGGGTAGAGAGATATTTGGGCTAGCATTGACCTCCTTTTCAATCAGGACTTCCAAACAGTATGTTCTGGAAGTCAAATAGTCCCTACAGACAGAACCTCTGTTTGAGAATGCACTTGGCCTGATGTCGCCATGCTGAGAAGTCAATGTGATTACCTGTGTCAGGTGTGGAGGCAGCATCCGGAGAAGCAAATGAAAATCCCGTCACTCAGAGTCACCGTCAGCATCTGGGATCTGTCCCAACTGTCTACATCTTGCATAAGTTATCAGCCAGTCTATCAGGAAAGACTGTCAACCTCGGTGAGCTGCATCTACATTCACACACAAAAGCAACTCTTTGAGATAAATTATAAGTTGCTCGAGGAGCTAGATTCACTTTCAAAGGCTTGGAGCCGTTTGTATGAAATGAGGGAGTAAAGACTCCTGAGGGGGAATGGAGATTTTTTTGTCTTTTTTGGTCTGTTTTAAAGGAAAACAAAGACTATTTTTAAACATATGGTTTTTATTACAAAAGAAAAAAAAACAAACTTGGAAGTTATTCCTTAAATGCACAAAGTTCTCTTCTTAAGCTCCTGATGTCATGGCTGAAGGGACGTGACAGGTTGCTGTGTGACCGGTCAAGCGGTGACAAAGGTAACCACTTCATTTTGCTGGAAAAATGTGCAATTGAGGTAGCGGCTGACCATCTATTTAATAGCGTGGTAAGTACCATACGATGAGAGGGTAAAGTTAAATTGATGATTCAGGCTACCCCAGCCAGGGTACAGTTTACATGGCAATTATGCTGGGTCATCTAAGTGTAATTGGCAAGTAATTTTGTAAGCGAAGGAACATGACAGCTCATTTACATGGTGTTCACTGAGTAAAATTTGGGGACATTCATCAACCACTCTAGAGTGTGGAGTGATTGCATTGATATCCCCGAATGCTGCAGGCCGTTGGATGCTGGTTTACAGCATGCCCCCCTTCAATTGTGGCTAGCTGTGTGTGTGCAGTTGTGTGCAGCGCGCTAGGTGCTTTCATTCAAACGTGAGTGAAATCACAGCTTTTTCTCAAGGAGCTCACGAGTAGGAGACAGATACACCCATCATTTTAACCGAGTGTAGTAAATGGAGGCTGAAGCTCGCAGAGGCGCTGTGGATGGATGCCAGTGGAGGGCGAGTGTCTAGGGTGTAAGATCAGGGAAGCCTTGCCGGGGAGGGTGACACCGAATTGAATTATGGGACTTTGATAAAACAGTTCTTACCAGGTAAAGGCATGGTGAGAACAGAATCCTCTAGAAGCCAGTAGACTAGGGGGTGGGAGACTCTCAGAGCTGACCAGACCTACAGTCAGATAAGGCCTGAGTCTGGCTAGCCATCCAAGGACTTAAGAAGAGGTGGGCCCTATCTAGCTGTTTTGAAGACCATTTTGCATAGTAACAATTACTGTGCTATTGTGATATATTAGGCTCTATTCTCTGTGTCAAGGGATTTTTTTTATATCTTTGCAACCACCCAGGAAATAGGCACTAAAATTCCTTTTACAATTGAGGAAACTAAATAGACAAAGGTTGCCCAGAATTATACAGAGAGTGATGGAGGAGCTGGGCTTTGAACACACCTATCCAGTTCTGAAGCCCTTGCTCACTGCTAGCACTAGCCTATCCCATGCAGTTGACTTCCTTAACACAGTCGGCTGGGATTCCAGACTAACTCCATCCTGTGCCCGCTGCGCTCACTAGGCTCTGAGCACGCTGCCAGGGCAGTGACTTGCCATTCTGCTCAGAGTCACATCTCTAAGTTTGAGACAGCAGTGCCTGTGTTGCCGCTAACATACAACAAATGTGTACCTTTGAGAGAGGACAGGCCAGAGACCTCTGTAGTCAACCTCACAAGTGAAACACTGAGGGCTGGGAGCGAAGGTGGTGTTAGTGTGGAGACGCGTGGATGGAGCCGGAAATTGGCTGGGCCCGGTGATTGATGGGGCGTGTGGATCCTGTACGCTCTTGCGTCACTTCTGGTTTCTAACCAGTACGCTGGAGAGAGGACTTGGCAAAAGAATCCGAGGAACAGGGAGGTTCACACTGCTCTCTGTTGAGCTCTTAGATTCCTGGGAAGAGCTGTGTGGGCTCAGGATAAAAGTTAGAAGAGACTTCCCCAGAGGCGGCTCAAAATAGAAGGGATGGTCCAGGGACAGAACCACTCTGGGGTAGATGAGTGGTTGGATGGCCTTTGGGATTCTTCTCTCTTTGAAAATTCTCTAGTTTAAAGTAAATAAAACTTCTCCTGTTTCCTTTCCTAAACTGCTTGGATGAAAAAAAAGATAAAAATCAAAGTATTCAAGGATTGGAAAATATTGAGTCCAAATGCCTTGATTATAGATAAAGGAAGGAAGCCCCGAGGGCTACATGATTCATCCGAGGACACTCCCACAGGAGGAAGACAGGGTCATTCACTTCCCTTCCTTTTGTCTCAAATAGTAACATTTTTGTCTTGGGTGTCCCTGTGGGCAAGCCACTGGTAGACAGTGGCACAAAAACAACAGACTTGGTATTTGTCTCTAGGAAAAGTGGAGTATTGACAATAAGGGGTGCTTGTCACATGACTACCTAGGACATTGAGAAAAATGAGAAAATTGAATTTAAACATTTCTAAGAGGAGTTAGAGAGATGGCTTGGTGGGTAAGACCGTTTCACTGACAAGCATGAGGACCCGAGTTCAAATACTTGGTAGCCACGCAAGAAGCCAGGCATGGCTGTACATGACTGCAGCCCCAGCACTGGAGAACAGATCCCCAAAGCTTACTTGGCAGGCAGCCCAGCTTAAAGGATGAGCTTTTGGATCAAGTGAGAGACTCTGTCTCAGGTAATTAAGAACTAGAGAGTAAGACATCTCATGTGTTGCCCTCCACAGAATGTGCACGGGCCTGTGTACTGAACATTCATGTACATACAGCACACACCTATACGGCATATATAAAACATACAACACACCAAATCACTCTCTCAAATCCACATGGATTTTTGAAATCCCTAGTCATTCCCATCCAGTTCTAACACTTTCCATTGACTGTCTCTGAGTCTTGCAACCCTATGGTAGTATTGCTTTCACTTAATGCTTTGGAAAATCCCTGAAACAAAACCTGCTTCATGAGATCTGACCATGGTAACTCCTGAGTCCACTGTCCACAAACAATAACATTCATTTTGTTGTCTTTGTCTTTGCAATGAGATTGTTTACATATTAACATCTATAGTTTTATTAATATAGTTTTGAGTCATTTTGGGGGTTGTGCAGTTTGTGTGAATTGCCTCATCATCGTTTGAATTGCAATATAATATCTTACTAGCTTTCAAGAGATCACTGAAATATTTACCGAAAGAACTCTCATTCTCGACTCCCAGCATATTTTGAAGAATTTATTTTGTATCGTGAGCAACTAAACATCTAGCTTATGTGGACGGCTTTGTGGGGCAGTGAGCAGGAGCTGCTGAGCTCCTCGTGATGATTATAACATGCTTCCTTGCCAGGGGCCCTCTGAGAGTCCAAAGAGCGCTTGTTTGACCAGGGACAGAGCAGGTCCTGGGCAGAGAGACAGTAAGTGACTTCAAGCTGTGGCTTTTCTAACGAAATACATATTTCCCTCCTGCCCTTGTGCAAAGGCGTGCTCTCGTTTTCTGAGGGGAGTGAGAATCTTTGTGTGGAGAAGTGTCACCAAGTGTCTTACTCTTCAGCATGCACACACCATTTCTTCAAGTGACAGCAGGAGTAAGTTCATCAGTTCAACGTGCCTTTCACATTCGGAGACTCCTGACTAATAAAATCTGGTATTTATCGTCAGAACAGCCAAAGAACTGGATTCTGGCACATGCCGCTCTCACGCATGGAGAGAAACTCGAAAAGCCAGAAGATTTGCTCCAATTTTCTTTCTTCTATTCATCTAGAAGCAAAAGCATACCTTTTTTCAATTAAAAAGACTATGAGCACACAAGAAACATCTGGCCTGTATCACTGCGGCAGCCTCCTAGAATGGCCCGCTTGCCTCTGGTGTGTCCTTTTGAAAAATCGAGTCTGCGGCAGCCGGCAAGCTCTTCCTAGCTCGTAGGTCTGCAGCCACTGCCATGGTTCTGGGGGTCAGCTCCTGTGTGGTCACCATTGCTCCCTACCCTGCCTGCAGCCACCCCCAGCCACATGGAGCACACAGGGCTCCTGGACTTCTGCATCTCCAGAGGGCATCTCTGGACCTGTAGGCAAGCCAGTTAGGTCATTCCTTATAAGTTCTCTTTAGACCCCGCCAAGACTGGATCTCATTGGCTCCCACAGTCCCTGTCAGCACTGGCTTTTTATAATTTACGGTGTAGTAGATTTTAATTTAAACAAACAAACTTGAATCTCATTGGACAAGGCTATTTTTGCTATTATTGCTCAATTTTGCTTGAGGCAAATAGCCCCACCACTTTGTATCACACATAAGGTCCCAACCACACATGTATTCTGTGCTAGGTCATTATCTCTATGACCCAGTGGACTAGACTATAAGCTGCCTACAAACTGGTGTTGTGCACTGCTAATT
>LOEQ01016315.1:0-12689 GCA_001685075.1 Bramus lutescens | reverse complement strand
TTACCCAATGGGGGAGCTCATGAGCCTCTCCCCTACATACTGCTCATGTTGACTGTCTTGATCATGTGCACTTAGAAAATAGCTCGAGTCAGGAAATAAACAGGCTAGCTAAAGGATAAAACAATTACATTTTTATTTATTATGAGGGGAAAACTCACGAAACAGGAATGAGAAGTCCAAGCTCAGCTGTGCCCCATGGGAATCACACAGAGAGAGCGCACCTAGGCCCTGTACCCATTTTCTCCAGGCCCCAGAAAGCCACGCCATAACTTGGACCCACCTCTTAAAGATAACTGGCTAACAAGACCTCTCCATCACGTGCAGGCAACCACAGTTACTGTGAGTTCATGTGTGTAGCTATCCTGTCATGTCCAGGAGACACTGTTTCACGACTTCCGTCCTAATTGCAGTCTTTATGCCCCCTTTTCCATAATGAACACTGGTCCATTGGGAGAGGAGAAGGTGATATAGATGCTCCATCTATAGACAAGCACTCTACAGATACGGAGTCTCCGAACTTGACCCAGTGTGAGTTTCCATGTTAATCTCTGTCTACTGCAGAGAAACTTCTCTGATGAAGTCTGAGAGATGTTCTCAGGTCTAAGCATAGAAATTGGACTTTGGAAGTCAGTTTGATTCAGTTAGCCAAACCTGATGGTGCTGGTGGGGTTCTCTTAAACAGTGGCAGGATAGCAGAACATAGGTCATATATTGGAAGTGTAGTTCATATGTTTAAGAAAAGAATTACATATCATGCACACACCTTATTTATTTATTTAAGACTAAAGTTCTATAAAAGAAAGTGATCTGAACATTAGGAGGCAGCAAAAATAAACAAATAAATATAATAGGCTATTGGGTGGAGATGGCAGACCTTAACTGGCTGATTATTTTTAAAAAGTACTTGAATTGATCATATTCAACTATGCCAAGTTTCTGAACTTACCTTGGAAGCACGGGCATTTTCCCAGGTTATTAAAATGGTGGTATTCAATGTTTTATTTTATTAATAATGTTAATAGCAGCTTAGGGCAAGGCATTTTTAACAGGTGAGCATAGCATTTTATCCTGTTGGAAAGCATACAGAGCTGGAAAATGCTGAGCAACGCTGGTTCCCATCCTACATGCATAAACTTACACCCATGGACAAGTAAATGCTAAGAAAATGGAAAATGTATTTAGAAAATCGCCAGAGGAAACCTAGTATAGTTTCCCTTTTCTGTAGCACAGGGTTTGAGTGCAGAATCTCTCCCATGTTGGAGCATGTGGTCCCTAGCTGCTGCTTGATGTGTAAGGAGTCCTATTGGAGTAATTGGGTCTTCAGATGGGCTTCCTGAATAGATATGATGCCACCAGCTTGCCTCCTGCTCTGGCCACTGTAGAAGAAGGGAGCAAAGGGTTGTGGTCCTGGCACCTGGCTGCTTAACCCCCGAAATGACCACACAGAGATCTGTATTAATTAAATTGCTGCCTGGCCCATTATCTCTAGCTCCTTATTGGCTAACTCTCACATATTGATCTAACCCATTTCTAATAATTTGTATTGCCACTTGACTGTGGCTTACTGGCATGAGTCTAACCAGCATCTGTCTCAGAGAGGAGAGCCATGGTGTCTGCCACACTGCCTTCTTCCTCCCAGAATTCTGTTCTGTCTACTCCACCCACCTAAGGGCTGGCCTAAGGCGAAGGCAGCCTCTTTATTTAACCAAGGAAAGTAACACATAGACAGAAGACCCTCCTACACCAGGCCACTATGCCTTCCTCACTGTTATCCTGTCTTCTTCTCCACGATTGAAAATATCCCTCTGGAGCTGTCATCCCCACTCACTAGGAAAAATAAGATATGGGCAAAAGATAACCAAACCTTCAGGTTGTTAATGAATTCTCTGGAACCCAAAGAATGTCAGTAATAATTAGACAGCCTTACCACCAGCACCCACTGCCTCATTGTCCTATCTACTGTGAGCTTCTCCCTTAAGATATTTATTGAAGTTATTGTTATGAAATTAGTAATAATTTTCATAGAATGAAATTCTCAGAGCTGATTCTAAAATATTAAAACAGTTTTTACACAAAAGTTTTTTAGAAATAACTAAGTGTTAAAAAGATGAAGACATTCTGATTTTTCATGAAATTTATGTAAGGTATTAAAATATTTTAAGTAAACCTCGGCCCAGCAATATTTAAATATTGATGGTAAATGCAAGCCCTCAAGCTTGCAATCTTCGTGCCTCAGTATACCAAATCCATGGGATTTCAGGCCTGTGCCGCTGGTCCCAGCCAAATGTTAACATTGTCCTTGTGAAGCTTGAACACTGTGAAGAGATGAACCACTTCTCAGTTTTGTTTCTTCTGGGAGCTTATGATCAAGAAAATGTAAGTTCCGAATAATCAAGTACAACAACAGTACATAGCTTTGGGTCAAGTGTTTTTCCAACCTTGGATCTTTTGGCATTTTGAACTAGATAATTATGTTTTAAAAATAATTGGTGTTTTTCTTAGTCTGTAACATGCATGATTGTTTCACTATAATTTCAGATTTGCAGCATGCCATATTTTACCCTTCAATGTGACCCTCCCCTATAGCTCTCCCACCCTCCCAACTCTCTTCTTTCTCACTGAGGGTGGTTTTCCTGTACATTGCATTGTGTCCAGCAGTATGTCTAGTCTCTAGCTGTAGATGCTAGGAATACCCACCCTTCCAAATGTACACATTGCCAAAGGCTCCTGTTGGAAGAGGCAGGGGCAAAACTGTCCCGTGTTTAACAATGTTTGCTTTAGAAGTCGAAAAGGCATATCTAATTAAAGTTCCCAGTGGAAAACGTTAACAAATTGTGACCGTGACTAGCAGCATCAATAAGGCCATTATGAGATGAGATCTCAGCTACTGGTCAAAACCTAAATGAACTCCGTTACCCCGACCTCATGCAAGATCTTAGAATTGCTCAGAAAGGTAGCATAAACGTAGCTTTGGCCATACCTACTTTTCTCTTTATAATCATTTTCAATACTCTGTTTCCAGTGCCAGCTCATTTGAGTAATGTAACTCAAGCCATTTAAATGAAGGCAGATAATGGATGGATGGATTTACTAAACAGGGTTGATATCTTCCTGGTGCATAAAAATGCAGGAAAAGCATCACTCCCTATCCTGGGACACTGCTAAATTTGAGCTGACAAGCTGGCCATGACATCAGCAGGAGTCTTAGGGAAGCAGAGTTAGGGAGCAGTTGGGACAGTATCTAGAGGTGACGGCTAAGGAAAGTTTAGGCATGTGCTCTCAAGCCATAGCTATTCCCATACATGTGCTGAGTGCCCTGACTTGTCATCCAGAAACACAGGCTAGTCTTTAGCTCCTGGGAGAAAGGGAACACATGGTGGCTACCGGGAGGAGAAGGGCTGCTCATTGAATGTTCAAGTTGTGTAGAGAGGAATCAGCATCCCTGCTGTTACATTGACACAGTTATTTACTTACCCACAAAGGAAAAATGGGGCAGGGCAAGGGAGTGATATTCAGAGGGTATGGGCCCCATGTAGGTAAACAACCATGCAGATTTATCATCTGTATTGCTAATCTGGAGATTGTTTCCAGTTTTAATTAATGAGAAAATGATGTCTCTTAGTCTGACAGACAGAGATAGTGACTGTGGTCGCTGTTAAGGATTTTATTTCTGAAGCCTGAGTTTTCATGGCTCATTTTGAAATGGCACATGGATAGATGTTCTTTCATGTCTTCCATATTTATTTTTGATTTCCCTTTTGATTGTTGATTTTGGCTACACTGGACCTGGAACTAAGGGTCTTGCATGTGCAGAGAAGGTACTCCTCCTGTCTACTGCGTCCCTAGACCCCCACTGAACAGATTTGTGTTGATGTAATTAAAAGGTCTCTTGATCTACATTTTCATAGAAGGTGACTCTTCCTAATTCCATAACTCTATTCTGTGCATCTATTCCAATATTTGCATATTTTTTCCACTTAAGGAAGCCGGTTTTGTCTTACTTGTGTTGCCATATAAATCCTAATGCACTGGCTGTGATTTCAACCCTGGCCAAAGGGTCCAAGTTTGGAAATGAGGTGCTAGGCAAACACTATCCATATAACCATATTTACACTCTCTGATATAGTGACTATTATGACACATAAGGCTATTGGATACTTAAAATGTGGTTAGTATGACAATGAGATGCTAACTTATTTCAGTTTCATGGTGAAAAGCCATTGTAGCTTTCAGCAACCGTGTTGGACAACACAGGCCTAGATCATTAAAACAAATGTTCAGAAAGGCATTTTAGGGCTGGCAATCATGGACGCAGGCAGGTATGTCCATCTGTTTGACACTGTTCACGCTTCAGAACTGCAAAGTCAAATTACCAAAAACAAAATTAAAAATAACAAAACCCAAAACAGTAACTATCATGTTCTAAGTAAGTTTGTAGTTTTGCATTGGGCCACATTTATAGCTATGCTTGACTACGTGCAGCCTGAGGGCGCCCACTGGATGCAGCTGGCAGGCTTACTGAGCAGAATTAGCAGGCTAGCAGATGAACGTTTAAGCCTGTCTACCAAGGCAAAAAAAAAAAACAAAAACAAAAAACAATGTTGACGGTACTAACTGCTTATTGCTCGTAGCAGCAGAAAAGGTAAAGCAGCCAATGTCTGGTTGATTTCCTGGGGCCTAGTATCAAACATAGCTTGTCTAATATTGACAGGAAGAATGCCGGTCTTGCAGGCAAATAGCTTTCAGATCTTCTTCCTTCTGCTCTTATAATTGTATCTAAGCAGTGAAGTAGCTGTATGTGTGTGTGTGTTTTTTTTGTTGTTGTTGTTTTATGTTCAATAATTTTTTTCCTCCTTATGTTCCCTTTGAAGCAGTTTAATATACTCTATCTGGTTCAGGAGGTATGTTTGTAGGATTCACAGGAATACATGTTTATGTGATATTGAATCATTTATGTATGTGTGAGACACCACAGTCTTGTTTGTAAACTCTTTATGTTATTAATCATGATATTTTTGGAAGATAGAAGGACCTTAGTGATAACAAGAAATGTTCAGAATCCTTTTGTGTGGTTACCACCCTGCTTATATGGAGAAGTAGGAAGTGACGTAAGAGACTGTGCTAATTGTGGGGTTTATAAACACTCCATAAAGCTTCCCATCATGCTTGAACCAAGACACCATCAGACATTGGATCACCAGTGTGATACCTAACAGTGAGTGAAATGTTCTGTGAAGTATCTATCTATCCTTGTCTCATCAGGTCAAAATGTGTAGGCTGTTTGGAAATGAGTACCAATAATAGCTGATGTTTGGTTTATACCTATAATATATGTCTGAATATGGGTCTCCAAATACCCATGTAATGAGACAACTAAAGTTTGTCACGGATGAAACATAGAAATTCAGAGAGAAGCTTTAGTGAGACAATCATATAGACCTTACTATCTTTGTACCTGGGTCCAATAACTCTTCTATGCATTTTGCTATCACTATTGTTGTTGAATGTCTTAATGGTTATATATCACATTATATTACTGTAAGTCCAAATGGACAAAGCACTAAAGATCCTATAGACAAAGAATACCTGAATAGTGTGTTTTGTTATGTTTTATTATTGTTGTTTATCCTTATAACATGGATAGCCTTTTGGAATGCAAATCAATCCCAGTTAATTTCATTTATTTCATGAACTAAGTGTTTATACACCAGGTGTTCTAAAAGCCATGTGCTTCCTTTCCCCACAACAATGGCTCTTTAAAACTTTCCAGATGGATTATTGTCGCAATAAATAGAAATGTCTTCTCAGGTATTGTTGGATTATACAAAACTGTGCCCTAACGAGTTAAAAATACTATGATCATTTTCTTCCTGTTAGTGACTGTAGTGTTAACTTTTCCCTGGGAAAAGCAAACAAATACCTTTTCTCCCCAGACGGTCACTAAGGACAGTTTTTCCAAAGTCCATCTTGGGGACACCAGATAGTTTATTATGCTCATGACAGAGCAAGGTAAGGATTAAGGAGTGTGGGCCATGGACCACCCCCATATAACTCCAACATTGTGAAATTCACCTTATTGTGCATGAAGACCCCTAAGAAGCTGCATCATGGATTAAGGCTCTTTCATATATTTTCTTTGACCCTTCTCTACTGCCTTCTACTAATGAGTGTTAGTGGCTTTTGTCCTTGCTCAAAGGCTGGGCCACAGGATGCTTGACCTAGGGTGTGGCTGACAGGCTGTTTTGGTCTAAGGTGTAGTTACTAAATGTCTTGATCCTCAGGATCAGCAGCTGAGTGTTTAGCTGTTTAGTGAAGGGAATGATTACTGGATGCGTTGAGAGTTGACGAAGTAGTTACACTCCTTTGTTTCTTGTGTCCTGGTAAAGAAGCCTTTTGCTCCCCACCCACCCCCCCTTTTGGATTGTGGTATATAAGAACTGTAAGTTATAAACTCAAGGCGAAGCAGAGTATTTATCAGATGCCCTCCTGACTCTACCTATTGTCTCTTGTTGTTTCTTTCTCAATCCTCACTCTGCCCCCCAAGTACCGACAAATACATCAGGTCAGACCTGATAGCCATGCAGTGTCATCATGTGGCATCAAGCTAGGCCCAGAGGAAAGGCACTATAAAATAATGACCTACTCTGAATGCTGGGGAAGGAATGGCATACAGAGATATTCTCTTTCTGCTACAGGAAAAGTACCTCTAAATTCTTAAGTCGAACTGTTAGTGAAATTAAAGTAGAGCTCCTTAACAGAGACTGACTAGTATATAACCAATGCTGTAAATTGTCTTCTTTGAGAATCATGTCAGGGTCGACCAGATGGACATTTCAACCATTCACTGACTTAAAGCAATATTTTGGGTATATTTGGTTAATTTGACCTGTTTCACCTCAGAAGTTGAATTCTGATTTGTGCAATTCTCTAGAGGAGAAAAAAAACGCTACCCTTTTTGGATGAGGGGACACGTTTAAATTTAGAATGGAATCTCTCTTTCACAACCTGTGGGTGCCTGTGCATTAATGCAGAAATAGATATTAGGATAAAATCTTGAACAATTAGGGATAAGTATCTAAAACTCAATTAACCTTTGCCACTTCTCCCCATAGCAGTAATGTGATTTCATTTTCACTACTGTTGGATTAAATGGAATTTTTTTTTTTGTTATTGTGCAACCAGAGACAAAGGTCAATCTCTGCAAGACCCGTGTTAGGCACAGGTACAAGCAGTTCCCCAAGGATGGATGAACCAGGTACAAGCAGTTCCCTAAGAACAGATGGGTACCACTTGCTTGATTGATGGCTCTTGCCTTGTGTATTTTCATCTATGTTGGGTCTCCCTTCAAGTTAATTCATGATGCTGAAACACACTTTCAAGCCTTGGCCTTGGAGTCCAGGTTCACGACATCACCATCATGAAGGTTGTGTTACCATCATGGACAGTGATTCCAAAGGGTAGGCATTGCTAATGATAGTTCAAGACACAGCTTGCTTTTCTGGAGACAGAAAAATGAAATGTTGCAACCATCTTGAAATCACCTTCACAGTAAACTAAGTTCCTTATACTTATTTTAACGTGTACAATCTGTCTAGGTTGTTTTGTAGTTTTGACAGAGACTTCCAACTTTCAGTTGCTGCCTAATGGTCCCAGCTCTTGGTGGAAATGCCTTGCCCTCTCAACCTTGAAGTAATACATTTAAAAGGACTCTAGACCTTTTATGAGAAGAGTTTGAAGATCGATGTTCTCCTTGATGTTGGTGGTGCTCCTTGACAGTGGTGGTGCTCCCTGATGGTGGTGGTTCTCCCTGACGGTGGTGGTGCTCCTTGATGGTGGCATTGCTCCCTGACAGTGGTGCTCCCTGATGGTGGTGGTTCTCCCTGACAGTCGTGATGCTCCCTGATGGTGGTGGTTCTCCCCGATAGTGGTGATGCTCCCTGATGGTGGTGGTGCCACCTGATGGTGGTGGTGCTCCCTGATGGTAGTGGTGCTCCCTGATGGCATTGGTTTGCAGTACACAGGAACATGCACAATGTTGTCTGAAAGAAAATGTGGCAAGAGTAAGAATTTTTATGCTTGTCTATCTCTGTAGCTGTCTTGTTTGTCATGAAACTGTCTTTCGTAGACTTGTCTCTCATAGCGCTCAATTTGTTTCAGAATACTGATACAACAAACTTTTCTCAATACCATTATACCTTTCATCAATTAATATAGTCTTTCATCTATTAGTTGTTGCAAGATATATGAATTGTTCAATTTCCCTTCATTCTCCCACCCTTCAGAATTACAGGGAAAGGGACCAGGCATTGAAAATTGTGATGGACTGGCAAAGTTGTTCCTTTTTGGCCTTTTCTCCTGTAAGTGCTCCCCCGCACACCCAGTAATGAGCTATCTACCCCGCTGGAGCTCTGCTCTTCTTAGATACTGTTAGTCATTTGTGTGATTATCTGACTTCCCATTAGATTAACAGTTCCATGATGGGAGATGCTGCAACGGTAAATGATAGACACACAGACACCTAGATGGGTGGTCAAGGAACAGATCAACCATGTGTCTCATGAAGATTGACCAGCATTGCTTTCTAGAACTCTCATTTTTATGACTCTGCTCACTTTCTGTGCTATATCATTTTCACGAGCAGCATTAAAAATGTCTATACTGTATGTCCTGTGATGTTAATGTATGCTTTCCTTTCACATAGATTTGCTTTCATTTTCAGAGAAGACAAGAAATAATGTTATGAGTATTTGCCTCCAGCCAAACTAATGTCTTTTAAAAGGATTTACAAAATTAGTTCCCCAAATACAAAGCTAAAATGTGGCATTTCAGCTGGTAGGGGCTGGGTGGCATTTCAGCTGGTAGGGGCGGGGTGGTGTTTCAGCTGGTAGGGGTGGGGTGGCATGTTTGTGCTGCCCCCCTTGTGCTAACTTGGACTACAGTCCAAACTTGTTCTGCATTAATATTTTTATTTTGCAGAAAATGCCATCATTTTAATATCAAGAACAGGTTTTAGAGAAAAATGAGAGAGCTCTGTCTGAAGTTATTAATGTTATATGTGTATGTGCATACATGTGCATGTGTGTGTTAAACATCAGCGGCAGACCAATTTTGCATGGATGTTGATGAATGTTTGGTGGCATTTTCTTCACTTTCCTAGAAAGTGCCCATCTTCTAAACAGGTTGCATTTTCATTTTTTACATCAGTCTTTGTGAGGCATGACACCGACATCATCAATACCACATGGTTAAAATACTGATATTTTTTGAAGTAAGTTACTGAGCAGCATTTTACGGAGACAGTATGCATCAGGTGTGGACTGCCGGAGTGAAACCGGGACTGACCTGCACACTAAGATTGTGATAGGTTTTCTGCTGAACCGATAAGTCTAGAACTGACATCTGAGTGAGATCAGACCTAATGAACACTTGGAATTCAGAGTGGAACTGTCTGGACAGGGAGTCTATCAATCATGGAAGTAACTTAACCACAAGCTATTGTGTTCACAGAATGCTGTTTTGTTTTGCCTTTTAAAAATTTTATATGTGTTTTACCTGCAGGCATGGCTGTACACCGCATGCCTGTAATGCCCTCAAAGGCCAAAGAAGGTGTCAGATTCCCCGGAATTGGAGTTACCCATGACTGTAAGCCATCATCTGGGTGCTGGAAATGGAACACCCACCAGTCCTGTGGCATAGCAGCCAGGGCTTTTAACCACTGAGCCATCTCTCCTGCATCACAGAATATCATGACCTCACACAGGCCTCGTTTAAGATAGGAGACTGCATCAATGCTATCAATATTTCTCTATCTATACAAAGGGAAGTCATATGCGTGTTTGCTTAAGAATCATGAATACACACCAACCATAATTAAAGAGTATTTTAGAATCTTCAGTATGAATTTCTTTTTGCAAAAAGTAAAAAATAAAATGTCCTTTTATGTCAGAAAGTGGAGGATTTTCTCTCCTTTTCTTCATATTACATCCCACAGCTATCCTTAGTGTTTGTTTCCTTCTAGAACCCAAAGCCTTCAAACCCTCTCTGACTCAGCTCTTTATCATGGGCACAGACTCCATTCATTTCTGTTTCTCCCGTTACTTTGCTCCCCTCCCTGCCACCCTATTAACTGAATATAGAATACGGAAATTAAATTGCCCAGGTTGATGCAGTGATTAGCTAACTGTCCTGTTTAGTAGACCTCTGCAGGAAGGTGTCACCATATACCAGTTATCAACGTTCAGCATTAAAGAAACATTCTGTATGTTTATGGGAGATGTGATTATATCATTTGGTCTTGACTTTGGACTACGTACGAATTTAGAGTAAAGTTATTACTTGGATATGCATAATCTTTATGATCCTTGTTTGATTGTTCTTTACATAAATGCCACCGTTCTGCCTACAAGATTCATTGTAGGCAGTTGTGTGTGTGTGTGTGTGTGTGTGTGTGCGCGCGCGCACATGCGCGTTTGTACACTCATGTATGTGTTATTTCCTTTAGTATTAGCATTTAAGATGTCAGAGAGCTCGGATGAAAGATTCCTTGGGCCAAGTCTTTCATGTCTCTATTCTGTAGGGATTCACATGAACATGTTTTAAATGGTTTACTATATTTTCATTGCATTTTGAGGTCTTAGTATATTTTAATCATGTAGAGTAAGACTAAAGAAAATTGCACAAAGCTGGATTAGCAGCAGTAGCAATAAATTCAATATGGGGTCAGAAAATAGAATATTGTTGAAGAAACAGGGAATTACTAATCTCTGTTGTACAAGTAACAAACTAAGATGGTGTCTCATGGCATATGTTTGCAATAGGCTTCATAAAAATAATTGGGTAAAAAACATTTATAATTAAGCTCAGTTGTCCTTGTGTAATGGTGTGCTTTATGATCAGCAGGATTAGCCGTCTACACAGACCCCTCCTCCTCATCCTCCTGCTTCATGGCTCACTGTCTTTTACCTCTTAGTCCAGAGATGTTTAACATGGGAAACAGAAGGAATTTTGGAAAGGCTGTTCAGGTGGACTGTGATGTGCGTTGTTGGACTGTGTCCCCTAGTCTATTGGTATTTGGGGTGCTGCTACTTGTAATCCAAGGTGTGGAGATAAGCACCTCATTCCTACTTACCACCAAGAAAAATCGTAGTCCATCCACCAGCTAGGAAACTAACATATACTCGATCTGAGCACACTCATCTTCTGCTCTAGAGACTATCCATGACTTCTTGTTTTTTTTTTTGTTGATGTTGTTTGTTTATTTGTTTTACATGAAGTTCTAAATTCTTAAGAAGGGACTCCCGAACAGGCAAACCTACATATTCTTTGTCTACAATGTGGCGAGCTTCTTTCTTACCTGATTCTGATTGCCTGAGGTCTCACCATGGCCATATTGTTCCCTGAGTCTCGGCTTGAGCGCTGCATACAGAAGTCTTCCTTCCATCACTGAATGTTCTTCCATCTCCCCACACACAGCCAGACCGGGTCAGCTCCACAGTCACCTGTAGTTGTCATAAGTACAATCAGACAATAATAGCCCCAAGTCTAGGATGGGTGTCTACTGGACTAAAAGCTACTGAATAGAAACACAGGTTCTAAGCAGGTTATACCAGTGACTCAGCTCCTTATTTCTGTGTCTGGCACATTAATTTATTCATTCAATGTCTGTTTAGTAAAGAAACAAACTTGATGGGATTGTGGGGATATTTCAAATTTTAGGTTTGGTAGATTTTAGCATATAAACAGGTCCTTCACTGTTTGATTATGAAGCTCACCACCAGTGGATTCAATTCCTCTCTGTTGACTTAAATCTTTATAACCAGCCTAATGCTTTGATTTTCCACTCTGAATGTACTGAACTCGATATCAAAAGAAACTCTAATTTCAGAGGAAGTCAACTGATCATATCAGATTCCAAACACAGTTTATAAAGAGTCTGTGTGAAAGTAGGTGCTCTAGATAAGGAAAAATAAAAGATATCCCAAAGTAAATTTGGAACAGAAGATAAAAGGCAAAGCTTCTTGCAAAATGGTTAATGCATATAGAAGTAGGTGTCTCTTATTTCATATTTTTTTGCCATCAGGAAGCCAGGAACTTCAGGTTGTTTGTTCAGTGAAGTAGTTGTGAAACTTTTTTTTTTTTGGACTAATGATGGATAGTCCTCAAACATGAGCATGTCAGAGGGAGAACAGGGAATGGAGACCAGGAAAAGAGATGGAGAGAAACAAATGAATGTATCCTGCTAACTTGACATCTAAATAGGTGAGCCAGATATGTGCCACAATCCTGGATTAGCCTTCTGGCACATGCTTAGAGACCATCTAGATAAGACTGGAGGAAGCATACATGCCATTCCAGAGTTTTCTCACAATGTAATGGCGGATGTAATGAAGGTTAAGCTCAAAGGACCTGTGCCTTTAAAATACTGGGTGTGTGACCAACTGTACCTTGGCCATTTTTATATACTTTTAAGGATCCTGCATGGAAAGGAACATTGTGGTGGGTAGGTTCCTGTGCCTTGCCTGCTAAGAAGAGGAAGGCCAAATATTCAAGAAAGCTGCCTTTGCTGTTGTTCCAACAACCTTGTCATTATCTTCATAAAAGATCATGAGACCAATTGTTAGTGTTTATCTGCTAGGAGGTTTTTTTTATACTTTTTTATTAAAAATTTCCACCTCCTCCCATTTCCCTCC
>LOEQ01016312.1:0-13512 GCA_001685075.1 Bramus lutescens | reverse complement strand
AAGACCTAGACTCTGGAGCTCAGCCAAGAGTAAACAAGTAGGCTCTGCAACTCTGTGTTTCCACATGAAAAGGAATAATACTTCTTTGTCTGAAACATGCTGTTGTTAGTTGTGTTCATAATTGTTTAAGAAAATGATGCCTGGCTGTTGCATGTTTGGTGTTAGGAGGTACTATGAAAATCCACTATTGTTGCTCAAGTAATTTAGAAAGTCAGTTACCAAAAGACAAGATGACTTTTCTTTGGGAGCATTTGACTTAATGACAAAATTTGGACAAACTTTACTGTAATCAAATGTCCAGTGGGTGCTTAGGTAATTTCTGTCATTTTAACTTCCAACAAGAAACCTTTCATTGCTTGGGGAATTGCAAAATTCTGGTGAAAGACCTGCAGATATAATGTAGAATGAGGGTATTTCTTGATAAAAGAATGCTAGTTATGAGTGTTAAAATGTTATGTTTAGTGACTGATGCTGACCCACAGGAGCCCTCGATATGGTTCTATTAGATGGCTTGTGAGCCTTTACTTAACCTAGCTGGTAGAGCAGAAAACTGCAGAAGGCACTCTTGATCACATGAAGGTCATAAACAGGTCAAATTTTAACTTCTTTAGAGGTCAAGAAAGTATCTGGGAAGAGGTGTGACATTTTTCTGGAATGATGGAAATATTTTATATCTTGTTTGGGGTAATATTTATGCCTGAGATCTGTGCATTTTAATGTATGTAAATGATACCTCAATTAAAAATGAATAGAACTGAACACTTCAGATCCATAGACTTTAGTGTATGTAAATTATACTTGAATTAAAAATGAATAAAATTGTGTACACATGGACCTGTCAAATATGTTTCTCAAACCTGGTTCTTTTGTTGATGAATTTATCTTCATGTAAATATATCGATTACTTCTGATTTAAATGGGTCTTTGTTTTACTTATTCAGCAAATGACAATGTATGTCTTAAAACCTATGAAATCTTACAAATTTTCTAATCATAATTTATTACGAATGGTATTGTGAGCTGAGATTTATATCCTAAATCTACATTTCATTGTGCTGCTAGTTTTGTGTCAGCTGGACATAAGGCAGATTCTAGAAGAGGGGACCTCAACTAAGAAAATGTTCTACCATACTGGCTTGTGGTTCATCTTTTTGATTGATGATTAATGGGAGGGCCCACCTAGTTTACTGTGGGTGGCATCACCCATGGGCTGAGCAAGTTATAAAAAATAAATCAGTCAGCAACATTCCTCCATCCTTTGCTACAGTTCCTGCCTCCAGGTTTCTGCCTTGACCTCCTGTCCTGACTTCCTTGGATGATGAACTACAAGTTATAAAGTGAAATAAAACCTCTCCTCCAGAAGTTGCTTTTGTTCATGGTTTTATCATAGCAATAGAAACCCTACCTAAGACCTGTACAGACTGATATCATTTTGACAACAGATAATTTGAAACTCTCCAAGTTTGTTTTTCTGGTAAAATAAAGATTAAACTTCTCTGAGGTTTGTTGTGGAACCCAGATGAGCATATGTTTATTATAAATGAGCCAGTATGTATCATAACCCCACTGTTGGCTCTGTCATCTGTGGACCAAGAATCTCAGCAGCCTGCTAGAATTTCAGATCTAACCCTAAGCATACTGAAACTGAACCTGTATTCTTGCAAATACCCAGGTAACTATGCATGTTAAAGTCTTAAAAATGTATAATTCATTACAAGTTAAGATATGAATGCAGTTTCTGTCATAATAAATTTCACATGTACATTCCACATGTTGGCTTGAGACAATTCTGCTGCTATCAGTGGCTGACAGGATCCTGCTGTGTAGCTGAGTGAGTTGTTGGTGAAGGGATCTGAGTTGGGTTAGAGCATTTTCCTAGGACTGCATGTCCAGCTAGCTTTATGTAACACAATTTTATACCAAGTAGTACACATTGACTCTGTTATATGTGAATATAGCACAAAAGATTTCAAAGACAATGAGAAGTTTTCATACTGGAATTTAATTTTCTTCCCCCTAATCACTATTTAGACAGTATCAGTGAATAATGAGACATTATCCAGTTACCTGAGCAAGCAGCATTTTCATCCTCTAGGACTCTTATCTCTTCATGGTCTTTGTGATTCTATTTCCTATTGGATTCCTTTCTCAAGTCCCATTAGACCTGTCTTCACATTTCACCAACAACAACCTCTTATTTAGAGTCCAACCTAAGTGACCCCACATATTCATGTGCTGAGAGCTAGTGGTTGCGAGGGGTCATGGGAATGTACAGCAGTGACTATTAGTATTTAGCGAGTTGACCACTAGTATTTAGCGTGTTGACCCACCAGATGTATAATTCCTGTTGGAAAACCCCACTTGGCAAAGCTCTGTAGGGTTATTGACTGTAAATGACTAGTTGTTTCCGTTTGTAACTTTCTTGAGAGCCACTACTATACATCCCAAGTAAGAAGAGCTGTGGGATTCTTTCCACACCCATTTGATGGTGTGTTTATTAAGCACACATAAAGCTGTGGATGGTCAGGAAGATGATTGCTACTTAAGCTGTATAATTTTGATGTCTAGAAATAATACTAAGGTATTTTACTTAACTCAGACTGACATAAAATTTTCAGTCACAAAAACAGCTTTTTACAAAGACAGCTAATTTTAGACTCCAGAACAAATTCAAAGCAGGCTGGTTGTCCCTGGAGACGAATATCTGGTTGCACCTAGAGACAAACACACAAGGTCATTTCCCCAGGATTTTTGCTGATTCAAGACCAGGACAGAAGCACATTTACTAGACATAACTTTCTCAGTAATTGACTTTTTGTACATAGTCCCAGCCTTAGACTAAAGGTTCAGCCAATTGTTTAATATCTTAAAACTCTTACCAACTTAGAGCTATGGACATGGCCAAGCATTGCTCACTGGCTGGTCAATGGGACATTCGTAGTCTAAGAGAAAGTATGGGACTTATCTTACATTATGAGAATGGGTTGGGGCCTGAAAATGTAACATATACAACTTGTCCAGGGTTTGGCCATGAGAAGAGTGGCTGTGTAGAGGAGGAAGATGTGTTGAGCTACGCAGGGAGCTGAAGGAAAAGGAGCTGTGCAGGGTGTGAATGAGGGTGTGTGTACTGAAAGGGAGCTGTAAGAAGAAATGTGAAGGTATGTAACTATGTGGAGGATGTGTGGAGAATTGTATGAAGAATGTAACAACTGTGTGGAGACAAGGAAGGTGAAGCTGTGTAGAAAAGAGATGTAGAAGAGAAATGTATGTACAGGAAATATGTATAGCCATGTGAAAATAGATATAACTGGGTGTAGAGATGTACAGCATGTCAGAGAGAGATATGTATGTAAACAGAGATTTTTGTAGCTGTGTGTACAGAGATGTAACTATGTAGGGAGATTGTCAAGAAAGAGAGAATTATGTAGGTTGAAGTAAAAGAGAAAGTTACCATCAGGAAAGCATATGCTTATTACTTTTTGTTAAGTTACCAACAGAAAGCGTGTGTTTCCTTATTTATCCCTCAGATAGAAAAATCCAGCCCTTGCTGCTGCGTTCTTGGTTTTTTTTTTTCAAACCTTGGGCATTGACTGGAGGCACCACTGCCCAGTTAACCATATTCATGTTCACTTCTTGGAGCCCAGAGAAAATAGTCTCACACACACACACACACACACACACACACACACAATGATGTAACATGTAACAGAAGTCCATCAGGCGTATTAGGTATTTGTTTTTCATTAATTTTACAGGATCCACAACACATTTTTAAATTGCAGAATAATATAAATTAGAAATCATTCTCTAGAGATAGGGTTATAGCATCCAAATTGAGACTATAACTAGCACCAAACTCAAGAGTTTACATACGCAGTTCAAGAAAATTCAATACTGCCTACAGTAGACTTCAACTAATTCTGAGTAACCTAGCTGCTACACAATAGTTAATAATTTATCTCTACTCTCTCATCTTACAACTTCAAAAAAAATCAGGCTTAATGCTAACATATAAAAGCTCCCAAGAAACTACAAAGAAAAATACTTTTTCAGACTTAGAAACACTAGTCATTCAGGGGAAGTCCAAAGCTACTTCTTGTTCAATTACAATAAAAACCTAGTGAAAAACACCAGTGAAGACTAATATTATAACAGTTTGAAACCTGATACTTACACTTGTCTGCTCAAGCACCATGAATATCTCAAGCCCATCCTATTTCGTTTCTGGACTCATACTATCACTTTAAGAAAAGACAAAAACACTCAGGCCAACCCTCGGAAATGGGGTGTTCTGCCCCAGCCTACTTTGGACAAGAAACTGCAACATCTGGTTCCTTATTTGAGAGCTACTGCAATATCTTACATGAAACCACAACACTGTAACACTGCCAAACCTCAGTGGCGTTTACAAAGTCAACCACAACTCCACTGAAATGGAGCTGCAGAGTCTAAATTCCAGAAGAGGAGCAAACAGACCAAGGGGAAAAGAGTTATTCTGTTCAAAATGGAGCTTTCTTCTTAGCTAGATATTGTCAGATAACTATCCACATATGTGCAGATTCACTAGGAATTTCATTGGCTTTCTTCTTCCTATTTTGAGGGGTTGAGGTATGGGATGTATTGGTCTATTTTCATTGCTATAATGAAACACTGGATAAGTATAAATAAAAGAGGCTTGTTAGTTTAGTTTAGTTTAGAGGCTAAAAGTTAAGGTAAATGCATTGGCTCTAGGAAGACTCTCCTTGGCTGTCATCTCATGGTGGATGACACAGCATTCCAAAGTATATATGGAAGCAGGGATCATTATTACTAGCCAAAAGCCAAACAATGACCTTGGGTCAGGTTTACTTTTATAACTAGTTCTGGTTATAAGAACTGCCTTCATCTCTTCCCAGTGTGGTCCTCTCAGACTTGAGGGCAGTCCGGTATGTCTCACCTTCAATGAACACTGAATAGAGGATCAATTTATGAGTCCAAAACCCAATTCAAACTACAGCAGGAGACAGAACTGTATTTCTCCCCTAAATAACCAGCACATAAGTACAAAGGAAAAGAAAAGCCAAGAAGACACATAATTTAGCAGTGCCGTCTATCAACAATACCGTGCTGTAAACATTTTCTTCTTAAATAATGAGGAAAAGAGAAAATTTACAGAGAAGTAATTAGGCCATAACTAGAAAAAGACAGTCTTAGTTTGGCTTCTTTACTCCAATAGAACCACTTGTGTGATCTTGGAACTCTATTTTCTCTGCACTTCAATTTTATCATCTATAAGGACAGAACACTAAGTTCACTTAGAAGCCCAAATGAACAAGAATGCCAAGTGTTAGTTCAGTGTTTGTAAGCCCCAAACTACAAAGCAAAATGTGGTGTATCATCGGGACTGGTATAATTCCTAAGGACAAAATCAGAAGAAGTTCTTTGAGTGTTATCAGATGATGACAATGTAATAATACTAGTGAGCACAGAGATCTTCTTAAGGTGGTTGCCAGGCAATGACTCTCAAACACCACTATGAATGACCCTCATTCCAAATCCAAAGGGTGAGGGATTTTTACTATTTCAAGAGACAGTGTCACAGTTTCATGGTATGTATAACCATAAAACAGTAAGAAAAGTGGATAATCAAGAAAAGCAGTATTGTAATTGGAGGTTTCTCTCTTGCCTACCAGTTCCCGAATAACCACTCAGAGGCTTAAAATTACTTATAAATGTTTGGCCCATTGGCTCAGGCTTATTACTAACTAGCTCTTACATTTAAATTAACCCATATTTCTTATCTATGCTTTGCCACGTGGTTCGTGGCTTGTTACCTCATTTTCTACATGTCCTGCTTCCTTGGTGGCTGGCTGGCATCTCCCAAACTCCTGCCTTCTTCTCCTGTACCTCTTTTTGAATTTCCTACCTGGCTCTATCCTGCCTTGTCATAGGTCAAAGCAAAACATACTCATAATACACAGAAAGACCATCCCACAGCAGTCTACTGAAAGTTTATGTGGTCAATGATCAAATGAATGTGGAGGTTACACCATCCACTCATGAAGCTGCTCTTCTGATACAGGAAGTAAGCATTCTCCAAGTACTTTCTAAATAATATAAAGTAAAAACCTCTTATATGCTTTTTAATACAGAGTTCTACTGGCTATGGATAACATATACATTTAATATAATAGTAAAATGCTACAATTTGTGACTATAAAAACTGTTGTCATTAATTGCACAACTACTAATAATTTTCATATGGACAAGACAACTAGCTTTATAGTATCAGTATGGAGAAAATGTACTGGTACTAGAAAACTTAGGAAGAACATTTTATCTTTCTTGACCCAAATGTTTATGAAAATTTGAAGGTATAAGCAAGAACTACAAACATTAGATCTTTATAAATTTTTAAAATAGCATTTATTAACATTTAAAAAGATGAAGTGTGCTAGGGAACAGGCCCAAAGCGTAAAGTGACTGGTATGCAAGCATAAACAAATGTGATCATATCTCCAGCACCAACATAAAAAGACTGAGGTAGGGGCATAAGCCAGTAACTGCGGAGCTGAGGGGTCTAGATCAGGTGGATCCTAGAACCCCACTGGTGAGCCCATCTAGCCAACTGGGCATTCCTGGTTCACTGAGAGTTCGTTTCAAAAAATAAGATGGAGAGTGATAAAGAAGGATACCAGAAACCAAGTTCTGGCCTCTAAGTGTGTATACATAGGCATGTTCACCAACACACAGCAATGCATACACAAATACAATAAATACACTACATAAATAAAATTAAGACAAAATGAAAACCATAAAAATTTCTAAATTATAATTATCTCATCCTACTTTAGTCACTGCCTTTTAAAAGAACATTCTATTTATAAATCATTCATGACTTATAGAAAAAATTAAAAGCAGAATAACAATACTGCCATCTCCAAATTTTATAGAAAAGAAAATGTGAACTAGGATAAATCATCTTCAATCCACAAATGAAACATGAGGAAAATGTGTCTGGAAAAAAGTTAATTTCACTAACTAATATCAAAACAAAACTTCAATAAAAGTACTTAAGGAATATAAATCCTTTTCTGTACCTGTGGACACTAAACATTTAGACAAAACCTTGCCAAAATAATTTTTATACAATGACAGTCAATTTAGGCAGTGAGAACAGTTTTGTGATTGGCTTAAGAAAGAGTGTTAATACAAATGCTTTCAAGAAAACATGTCGCTAAAAACTTTCCTGACTTGATTGTTTATAATCCAACTAATTATAGATATTATTGACATGACATGAAAAAGTACACACAAGTTACATAACTGAAGGACAATCTAATACATGATAATACGGAGAAGTCCTTCCACTGTAAGGACAAGCTGTCAAAAGTGAAATCATTAAACAGTAATAAATGTACAGAATTATATATATATATTTAAAATCAGACAACTTTATTCCATGCTAATGGTACCCAATTTGGGCCAAATATTTTTTGAATAATTGTTACTCAGCACAACTATTTTTATGAATGTTGTATTAGCATATACTAATTATAAAGTAGATGCTCTAAGTGATCCTTCATTTTCTGTTCTTTATCTACTAATCCTCATAGTCAGGTCAAATCACAGGCTGTTGCCACCAAAAATGCTAGTACAGATGAAGTTTTGTAATTCCACAAACATGATGAGAAACTCTTAGCCTCAACATTACCTGATCACAGAGAATGAACATCAACAACAGAGAAGAAGGATTTAAATAAAAGATGCTAGGAAAGGCCTTATGATTCCAACTACCTTCTAATACCTACCTATTTTTTATACAGTGCTTACAGCAGTGCGAAAACTCAACTTCTGGAGAAGTACAAACCCCTGCTCTACTACCCAATTACCCATTTTTGATGTTAACCATTTCTTTGTATATGGAGAGAACGTCCTCATTCCCCATGGGTTGCAGAGAGGATAAATATTTCTGAAAAATGCCTAGTACAAATACAGTATATGGTAATTGGAATTGTTGTCGAACAAAGTTCATCATTTTCAGAAAAGACGTGTACTTTTCAATTTTCCAACACATTGCCAATTACAAACCTGATATTGCTACCAAATATGCTTTTTGGCCAAAGTCAGGCTTGTGAATATAGTCTGGGGCAAGCTACTTAGATACTCCAAGAACTACACCTCATATCTGCTGAGGTATTTTAAATGAGAAGCCATGAAAAGCTCCAAAGCAGCCATGTGCACAAGACAAGGTGGCTACTTGCATCAGGTAAGTATTAGTGTCCTCCCCATTTCTAACTTCCAACAACCAGTTCTATGATTTCATCTTTACAAACTACAAAAACTCAGATCACATACTGAATGGGGAACCAGACGATTAACAAGCAAGATAGATGGGAGTTAGGCTGTTCCAGATTCTTCTCTCTGGCCTTATTTTAGAGCTAAGTTTACGCAACTATTCCATCTTTCCACCACCTTTCCAGCAAATGCACAGGCCCCAAACTTGTTTTGTAACACCTAAGCTATTGAAATCCACTTATCATGTTTTTAAGAGGACCCCCATAAGGCAATCACAGTGTTGACAGAACATCTTGTGCAATAGTCCTTGTTTCCATTGTGCGATGTGTACACATAGTTATTCAATATGCCCTGGACTTGGGTTTCATGTTTAAGTTGTCTCAAAAGTAGGACTCAAAAACTTACAAGCATAAACCCTCTGAGAAGGGCTAATATTGCCTACTAAATAGCCTATGATTGAGTACTTGGTACTTATAAAGGTCTCAGTCTGTGTCCTCCACATTTACAAATGTCATCAGGACACTTTGGGCTAAGCTTATTTGTTACTTTATGGGTCTATGACTATGGGCAAAGCACTTCATTTCCTTTACCTCAGTTTCCAAACTATAAAATAGGGATACTAGTATTTATTCTACCCATTCACCAGGCTTTTATGAGACTCAAAAGGAAGACACTAGCATAAGTGTAACCAATCATACTTTAAAAATCTTAATGAGTTCTTTAACTGTAATGTTACAACAATGAGAATCTTGTGTTCTCCATATAGAGGCTGGGGCTAAATGGAAAGCAGACAACCCTTCTATACTTAAGTACCATTTAATCCTGCATCCTAGCAGTCTCTCCCTGTCAAATTTCTATACAGGAAAGAATGTACTTCCACTAATGTCTGTGTAAAACCACTTTCTATGTATTCTTCAGTAGTTATTTTAATTCTGTGATTTTTCACCCACAAATCACAAATACATTTTCTTCAGAAAGATCCTTGTAAGGCTAAATAGTATCTGCAATGTACTATGAATTCCAGTGCAGCACAGGCATTCAGCAAGTAATTAACTATTTGTTAAACCAATACCAAAAATCAGATAAAGCTTATGAAGATAAATACTTGTAAACTGGCTCTTACTAGCAATTAAAATATCTCAGCACTTTATGTCAACACTCTAGAGTTGACAGTCTTATAAAAAAATCTTTTCTTCTAAAGACAGAAGCAATGTACATCATTTTAAAACAACCTGTGATACTGCCTCAAGGGGGAAGATTTCACATTCAAAAGTGGCTGCTCTGAAATTTTCTCTATTTTTCTACTAATTTTAACTTCCAGAAAACCATGATATATATTACAAAAAAGAATTCCCAGTAGACAAATCCAACAAATTTGAGTTGTAGAGTGTAGGGGCCTTAAGACTACTGATGCTGTTACACACAATTTTATTAAACTTTCAAGCAGATCAGCATGTAGTTGAGCAAAGCATCTACACAGATTTCATCTGTTTCAAACCACAATGTGACTGAGGCAGACCAGTAACAGACGGGGACATAGGCTCAGAGTGGATGAGCGATTTAGACTAAATCCAAGTGAGGAAGCTAAGAGTCTCTTGAAGCTCTTCACCTCTCAGCAGTAACACACGATACAGTATCTCTCTTCAAACTCAAATACTGAGGCCCTTTATTTATTCCACAGACTATCTAGATCTAACCACTGAGCCATAACTTTTACACTACATAGTCCAGTTCCTAGCTGTCATTTGAGGATAATGAGACAGTACCATCATTTATCAGGTGAAGAAGGCAAAACTTAAGAGAGGAAAAGAAATTCAATATACCTGAAATAATATGCTCCAAAGTGGTAGAACCATCATGCTACCAGGTTTACATTCTTACTTAGGTGCTATCCAGAGCTGCCCCTTGCTCTTGGTGCTGTCTTTTCCAGAAATGATCCAGGTTCTAAAATTCCTTCCTTGTGATATGTGAAAGATAGTAAAATCTGATAACAACTGGTTCAAAGGTTCTCAGACTACTCCCAGGCCACCTTCACCTAAGGTTATCACTTCTTAGCGTTCATTATACCAAGGACCTGCCAGCTGAAGTTCTGTTCTACTCTGTCTATCACCTACAAGCAAGAGATCTTGCATGGAAACTGTAAACTTGAAGAAATGACTATGCTCTACTTGAAGCTGGAGCAGGACTATATGAACTCCTTAGGAGCTAGGACTTCTCACGAGATGAAAAATATTTTATTGAAGATAAATTTTCAGATCATAAATATACTCCCAGTAATAGTGTAAGATCAAAATGAGAGTAACAAGTTGATAAATACCCCAGTCCTTGTCACTATAGTAAGTTAAAGGTGATAATCATAGATTATAAAAAGGGGGGGGAAGATTGACAAAAATATCCTTGATAGTGATTCTGCTGACAGCCGACAGCCGAGCACAGTGGCTACAAGCTAGCGAGACAGAGCCATAACACAATGTTCTGGATCCAGGGCCTCACTCTAAAGCTGAACCCAGAGGAGATGAAAGGGAAGATGCCCAAGGTTGTAATCTCCTCAGTACACAACCTCTATCTATGGGGTCCTGATATGAGTCACCCCAGTATCATAAAGAAACTGGATAGCATATGAAGATTTGGGGGGTCATATATGAATGCATGATATGAAGAACTTGGCTATATTTTTTCTTATCTGCAAATGAATTATCCCAGAAAGATGTAAAACTCAAGGCTAGACAGATGGCTCAGAGATTGAGAGCACTTGTTGCTCTTCCCGAGGGCCCAGGTTCAGTTCCCAGAACCATTCATAACTCCAGTTCCAAAGGATCTGATGCCCTCTTCTTGACTCCATGGAAACCAAGTATGCATGTAGTTAGGGCACAGAGATGCATATCAGCAAAACATTAATATATATAAAATAAATAAATCTTTAAAAAACAATTTAAAAAATTAAAGGTATAAACTGATTGAACAAACATAAAAATTCTTTGTTAAGAATGAGTTGGGCTATGAAAACTGAACTAAAATATGAAATGATTTGAAAGTACAAAAAGGTTATCTTATGGTTATGGCGTGCCCTTACGCCTGTATGACTGATCTAATAGTAAATAATGTCATCCACTTCAGCAACTGTTCATTATAAGGGGTATGTGTGAATCAGGTACTGTCTCGGTGGTCATTTCTGTTTACATCTTTACTTTTGTCCAGAGTGTACTTGGAATGAATCCTTTACCACCTATTATCCTATTGTTGTGAAAAAATGGGCTTGGAAAAAACCCCAACATCTTAAGGGTGTATAAAAAGCTCACAGGGTTCAGTTCATATTGACAGAGAGGTGAAGGATGTAGGAACATGAAATATCCAGTCACACTGCATTCACAATCAAGAAACAGAGCTCCCTTTCTCCACCAACCAGGGGAATGGCACCACCAACAGCAGGCAGCCCTTCCTACTTCAGTAAGTGCAGTCAAGATAATCTCCCTAGACATGCCCAGAGGCCCACATCCCAGGTGAGTGTAGATTCTGTCAAGCTGACAATTACACTAACCATCACAGACTAGAATGCAAATAAATAGCTATTTAGTTGTTTGGAGTTTTCTTTTGAGTGCACAATCCTTCCTTAATCTGGTCCTAATTTTAAAGGTGATTTAGAAAGAGATGGTTGAGAGATGTTCCAGTAAAGTGCTTGTTGTGTAAGCAAGAGATCTGAGTTCCTAGTCCCAGCACCCACATAAGAAGCCAGGCATGATGGACTCAGGTCTGTCACCCAAGTGTTGGGGGGGTGGAGACAGGGGGATAAGGACGCTGTCTAGTCAGTCTAGCAGGAAAAAGAAAAAGGAAAAAAAAAGCACAAAAACAAACAAACAAACAAAAAAACCAAAAATGAAAACAAACCGAGCTCTAGTTTCAGGACAAAAAGCAAAAAGACCTTTCAGGTGGAGCAGCAGAGGAAGTCACCATGTTGCAGGCCTCTGCCCTTCCCTGGTAAGCATGCTGCATACATACACTAGAGAGCTAAGGAGGGAGCTCAGGAGCTTAAGTACATGCTTATCATTCCTAAGGCCGGGGGCTCAATCCCCAGGACCTCAAAAGGAAGGGGAAAGAAAGGAATGATGGCAAGGGAGAAGGAAACAGGGCAGATCAGGTCTATGTGGAAGAAAATGAGAATGTGAGAGGAAGACAGTTTTATGTAATGTCTGAAGATTTTAGTATACACTGGAGAGACAGTAATGTGCAGTCAGCAATTCTTAACTTTTATAAGTCTTCTAAAACAAACCCTTCGCTCAGTAATGTCCACAAGCTCGCTTGTATTCTCTACAGATCCCATCAAGTCTACTCCTCAGACTGTTCTAAGGATCCCACAAGTAGTAAGCAATCAACAACCTGTTAGGAGATTTGTCTCCTATTTCAGGCTCACTACCTTCTTACCATAAATCAGTTAATTTGCCTCTCTGGAGGTGATTTACCTGTTTCCTCTCTCATAAATAATGATCCATCATGTGCACACACATTTTGTTTACATGTTTTATTTACTCATCTGGTGATTAACATTTATGTTACTTCTACCTTTTACTTCTTTCGGGTCTTTTTAAAACTGGCAAAAAAATATCCAATCTACATATTTATGGAGCACAATTTGACTATTCTGATAGATGTATACAGTATAAGAACTATTTAAATCAACCTACTTAACATATCCATCACCTTATCTACTACTTTTTTATGATGAGAATATTTAAATCCTTTTTAGAAACCTCAAAATAATGTTATTATCCTGATATACTTCATTAACCCAGCTGAATCATTTTCATTTCTGAATCAGGGTCTCTCTACATAGCCCTGGTTGTCCTAGGACTTACTATATAGACTAGGTTGGCCTTGAACTCACAGAGATCCACCTGGCTCAGAGCTGAATCTTAAGGATATTAAGTGTTGTCAAGCCAGCTGCAGAAGCACACTCTAGGTTCTGCTCATGTGAGGTACCTAGAATGAAGATTCTTGGAGAAAGGAAGTAGAACAGAGGCCACCAGGGAAAGGGAGAAAGTGAATGCAGAGTTAGGGCTACCTGTGTACAGGGTTTCTGTGTGAATTCATGGTAGGTTCTAGAAACGGATAGTGGCAACAGTTGCATAACAATGACTTATATAATTAAACTAACCAAAAGAGTATATTTTAGAGTGTGTATGTCCCCACAACAGAGAGAGAGAGAGAGAGAGAGAGAGAGAGAGAGAGAGAGAGAGAGAG
>LOEQ01016311.1:1535-13514 GCA_001685075.1 Bramus lutescens | reverse complement strand
GGAGGGGGAGGGAATTGGGAGGAGGGGAGGAGATGGAAATTCTTAATAATAATAAAAAAAAGAAAAAAGCACATAGAAACAACAACCAGAAATCTGCTAGAAACTTCAGCGGGCAATAGGGTCTTAGGAGGAGAGTTTCTTCTTCGCTGCTCTATGAGATGGTCAAGAAGGCCAAGGGCAGCAGTGAAATGTCTGACAGCTGTGTGGAGGTAACAGTGCCAGGCAGAACTTCCCATCATAACTGCATCCCGGCCTGGCTGTGACCCGAGAGAGAATGTACAGCAATGGAAGAAGGAAATCCCATGAGAAGAAAGATTTGGTGGTCAATGGTCTGTAGAAAACTATGGGCAATAAAACTGGAGAACAAATTTCCATGTGTTTTGGTCTTTAGCAGCCTTGGAGACTTCAAATAACATTTCCCCAAATTGCTTTTAAGTCCTTCAAAGGTGTAATGCTTTTTCCTTGACTCACATGGTAGTTCAAAATCTGTTAGCAATTGTATAACACCATAAAATGGATATGGAATGTATTTTTCTTCTGAAATGCCTCTTAATCTAATAAAATTTGTACCAAAGGTATATATGAATTTTAAAACTTACCATTTATTCACTGCTTGTGAGAAGGCTTTTGTTTGTACCCAGAAAATTCTTTATTTGGTTCAAGAGGAAGCTGTTGGCCTACGAATTGCTTTCAGAGAGCACAGGCCAATTAGTTGAATTATTTAATGTTTCTTCAGGTTTGTTATTTATGCCAGATGCTTTGTATGTAGGGCATACAGTTTAAAAGGGTGCACTCTGTAATATTAAGTAATGTGAAAAATGAATGCTTGGAACTGAATTTAAATTTGAAGAACTGAACAGGCTGACAACTGACAAATGTCCCAATTAACATTACAGACATTTCAGCAATTTGAAAAATTAGGAACATAGAAGAAAATTTTTATTTGTATTAGAAACAAAGTTTTGGAGATTATGAAATCATTTTTTTCTATTTGAGGAAAATGAGCCAGGATTATTTTTTTTCAATTGCTTTTTTATTTATGGTGTTTTAAAGGAAAAGCAGAAATGTGCGATTAAGTGACTAATGATTGAAAAGGGTTGTTGAGAAGATTTCCCGTGTAACGGATAGTCAGTTATTTCTTTCCTTTGTTTTCCATTTTTCTCTGTGTGTGAATGTGTGTGTCTATGCACATTTTTTGATAATGGGTGTATATATGTGCATAGGTATGTGGAGACCCAAATTTGATGTCAAGAATCATTCTCCATAGATTTTTACACCTTCTCCACTGAGGGCAAGGTCACTTAGTCAACCTAGAGATTGTAAATATTGTCAATATTAGCACTTTAGCTAACTGGTTAGTTAGAATTAACTCCTAACTAACTCCTCCTGAGCCATTTCCCCAGCCTCAGATAGTTAGTTAGTTATTCATTAGATTACTGGTCCCACAGTGTAAGCTTCTTAAATAGATGAGGTCATTGTCGGGTTAATGACTACTGATTTAAACCCTGTACATTTGTGGGCATAGAGACTCTTAGACTGTTAGTATAGTTTTGGTCATTGTCATTTGGAGAGAGAGAAGAGGGCCAGGCACATGATACATTTTTATAGGGCACATTCCCAGGAACTCAGTCCCTATAACTAGACTCCACCTCCTAGTTTCTATTACCTCTCAATAATGCCATCAAATTATGGCTCAATTGATCAATTGATCAGAGCTCTTATTATCCAATAACATCACAACTGTTAGGTCCGCTGACTGGAATCCACACCTTCAGCACATGGGAGGCATTTTCTTCTAACAGATGATTAAGAAATCCCCAGGACCAATGAGATGGCTCAGCATGTAATATCACTTTGTGCTAAGCCTTTGAACCTTAGTCTGATCTCTGTGACTAACACTGTGGAAAGAAAGAACTAACTCTTACAGATTGTCCTCTTACCTCTAAATACATTCCCTGTCATCCATTCCCTTCAATAGACAGACAGACAGACAGACAGACAGACAGATGGAAACTATTTTTTATTATTACTGTTATTATTTTAACAAAACAGTGAATGAATATTAACATGACTTATGCAATGGATGCATTCAGATGGAATGGCTGTGATATTAAATTCAGGAGAATGAAACTAGTCATACCAAGTTGATGGAATGAATGGGTTTACAAGGTCACCCAAAGGCAAGCTTTTTGAATTCTGCCTAATAATTTCTATTAGCTCTTTTGAAGGAGGAAAGTGATATGTTTAAATGTACTCTATAATGTAGTTAATATCATTCTACCTCCTTAACCATAGAAATAGAGAGAAATATAAATGGTGGTGATGGATCTGCTTCCAAACAGCATCCTTGTACAACTGATGGAGCTTTTTTGGTTTGTTTCTTTTATTTTGTGTGTAAGTGTTTTGCCTGTATGTATGTATGTGCACAACATATGTGCCTTGTGCTCATGGAAGTCATAAGTTGTAGCAGATCCCTAGAACTGATATTACAGATGATTGTAAGCAATCCTATGGGTTCTGGAAAACAAATATAGCTCCTTCAAATAAATATTCTAAACACTGAGCCATATTTTCAGCTGCATAATTGATGCCTTAATCTTCTGATTTTATCAGTAAGAACTCATTTTTTGTCTTATTTATCCACTTCTTCATTTTCCTTCATCCTTTTCTAACTGTTTCCTTCCTCCATTAACTTTCGATAATCAAAACAGTTCAGGGATTGATCTGCTGTCTGTCCTGGTCAGGTATAAGGGCTCTAGGAGATAATACTCCATCAACAGACATTAATATGTGTGCCAAGGAAAGTATAGGAATATGAACGCGACTGGGCTTATGAAATATCCCCATTCCCCTTTAGATGCTGCTCTTCCCACATCCTGCTGGTGCTATTTCAAGACTTCTATAGCACCCTGCCTTGCACAGTAAGTGTCTCAGTTGATTCCATCACTTATTTATGCCTTCCGTGTTTTATAAGGTGTATCTAAGCCTCCAAGGGGCATCAAAACACCATAAACATCTCATATTAATATGTCTTGCCAGAAGATATGACTCTGTTTGTCTCTGAGCTAGATGGCCCATCCGTTCATAAAAAGAATCTTCTTCCTGACAATATTATCAGATGTGGCAGGACTATGGGCTCACTTGTTACATTGCTTGGTTCTCTGGAAGTGTAGCTCTTGAGAGCACACTGACCTTAGTGTTTGAGACGATGTAGATCAATTCACTGTCACCAAGAGCCTATTGGGGATTATGCCTAAGTGGGGAATTGTCACACTATCTGAAGGAACTCTAAGGTTGCCATGGTTAAATGATATTGGGCTGTTGGGTGCCAAGAGTTTCGAATCAGATTCATCTGGAAAAATCAATATGGACATAAGACATTTATTGCCTTATTCCATTATACATCCATACCTCAAACATTTAACATGTTGTCAAGAATAATACTTTGAGCTCTTAAACCTTAACCAAATGTAAAAGCTGAGAGCCACAGAAAATTAAATCTTAGTGAACTAATACATCAAATTTATGATTCTTGTTCTTAGTTATTCCAATGAAGTTATGAATAGAGAAGGGAGAATATTAAGAACTATGTCTATTAACAGAAGTGTTTTTTGAAGAAACATTGACAATATTGATCAATTAAATAAAATGCCCACATTGGTTTAATAACAATGAAAATGAGAGTAAAAGACTTACAGAAGATGGCTTTGGGAAGCAGATTGATTCAAAGTTGTTTAGTTCTTTAGAGAATATATTGATTTGAAATAGCTCATTGTGCTCTTTGTGAAATAGGCTGCGGTATAGTGGCAAGGTTTAGGATACAAATGTGATGGGTCCAAGAGTGTCATGAACTGGGAAGGCTGACGACATTGTCTAATACAAGATTAAGGTGAATGAGTGCCTGAAGAATATCAATTCATGAGAAGAAACTTCAAGCAAGATGCTTGATCATTTTGGTTGTGTTAACCAATAAATTTATGCTTAAATAATACCAACACTGTTGAGAAAAAGAACAAAATGTACTAGAATCAATGTCTTCGTCTGTTTAAATATATTCAAATAAATAATTTCCTGGTTTATTAATGTCAAATTATTATAAACAAAAAACAATCTACCCTAATTTATGGAAGATAGTTATTGGCTATAGTTAGCTATTTCTGCCTTATTGCATTGTTGAAATACTTTGTTATATAATTTTTCCAATATTTTAGTTCAATTAATACTGAATATACTCTTATAAAGTAAACAAAACTCAAGAATATTTTTATTATTCAATTTAGCCATATATTTGAAATTATGAAATAAAACTGGGTTGATATGGGATTCCCCTCTATATTCTATGAATACTTTTGGTTAATAAAGAATCTGTCCTGGGCCTGGCAGGGCAGAGTAGAGGCAGGCAGGAAAAACTAAACTAAATGCTGGAAGAAAGAAGGTGGAGTCAGAGACGCCATGTAGCCAAGCTGGAGACAGACACCAGACAGAAACTTACCAGAAAGCCACAGCCATGTGGCAATACACAGATTAATAGAAATGGTTAATTTAAGATATGAACTATCTAAAAGATGCTTAAGCTAATGGATAATTAGTATTGCAAATAATATAATTTCTGAGTGATCATTTCAGGTCTAAGTGGCCAGAAACAAATGATTGACCTCCTATGACACTAGGTGGCCCCCACCTTCTATTGTTCTGATTTTAATTATCAAGTATTATTGAGCCATTACAACATCTAAGTTCCTTTAGTAAATGTAAATATATTTACCAAATACATACATGCAAATATACATGTGAATCTTTAATACAAATATATTCACTTTATCAGTTTCTTATTTATATTAAAATTTAAAAAGAAATCACAGGAAAATAAGTAGATGCTAGCATATCATTTTTTATTGTTTCTGCTTTTAATGTAAAAAATAATGTAGGTATCTAGGTGTTTAGGCCTTTAATTCTATGACTTTGGCTGAAGAGTGGGCAGACGTCTATGAATTCCAGGCCAGCCTAGTCTACACAGTGAATTCTAAACCCTCAATTGCTAAACAACATGTTCCAGGCCTATCATGGCTTAATGGTGAGCTCTAGGCCAGCCAGGCATACATAGTAAGACCTTATTTAAAAATAAAATAAAACCATAAAGATCTGAATAATTTGGGTGCAATATATATTCAGATTGATTTTCTACATGTTTTCCTTGTGTGTTTATATTAACTAAATAGATGTTTCCATTAAGTTTCTAGAATAGTGAAAACTGTTAAAATATTCTTTAACTATTCCAACAACAAGAAACAATATACTCTTACAAAGCCTATTCAAATGGAAAGATAGGCTACAATATGATAAAAGGAGATAAAATGATATTAAAAATTGAGAAAAGCAGGGTTGCTGCAGTATACCAGGAGGAAAAAAGAAAAGGAAATTTCTCTTTAGATATAATAAGCCTGTGCTTGTTCAGTCAAGCAGTATTAATATTTCGATAAGAACAAGATTTAATATGAAATCTTAGATGACCAGCAACTTGTAGCAAATATTGTGCTTTTGTGAACTGCATATTACTTTTACTGAAGGTAATTTATTTTTCATTTTGGAGATGCTCAGGACACTTGCCAAAGTGAAGATACATAAACCAGGTCACCCAAGTCTACAATAGCTTACAGACCTAGTTTCACATGGTGACAGAGCTACGAAGTAACTTTTCTAGTGATTGAAATAAAACAAGCTGAATTTATCTTGAACCATCACTTCTGGATGACCATCCTTTAGCTAAAGAGTGGCCTTCATGACATCCATGCGCAGGCCCAGTTGCCTGACTGTGTGGAATCAGGCAATGTGGTCATCTTGGGTATCTTGTCGTATTATCCTTTTTACACACGGTACAGAGAAACAGTAAGATGAAATGTGGGTCTGGAATGTGAAGATGCTGAGTTTATGTGACTAGGAAGTTTGTTTTCTAGTACTTTACTGCACCAGTGACTCATCCTGTGAGAGCAAATTCAGTAAAGAGTGGTGTCATTCCAGGATATGCAGAAGTAAGTTTATATTTTCTTAGGCTCTCAGGACCTCTTTGCATTCTCGTGACTTTTAATGTGTTGATTGGATTTCCTTTCCCTTGTGTGACTCATCCTGAAAGCAAGGCTCTGTAAATTGTTTTACAGCAAGCAGGGTAAGATCTATTGGTCTGAACTGTGAAATGGGTGTACTCACAGGAAGTATATAAATAAGTAAGATAAACACTTGCATTGCAACTCTACAACATGAAAAATACATGATGACTCATTAGGCTTCTTGTTTATTTTACACACTTGAGATCATGGCTAATGTATGCTACACTGTATTTAGGAAACAGGAGAATGACAGAATACTAGGGAGTTTTAAGCCAACTTGAAACAATCTAGAATCATCAGAGAAGGCAGTCTCAACTGAGAAAATGCCCCCATAAAGTCAGATTATAAGCAAGCCTACAGGACATTTTCTTAGTGATTGATATAGGAGTGCCTAGACCATTACTGATCTGCTACCCCTTGGTGTGTGGTCCTGGGCTCCCTAAACAAGCAGGTTATACAAACCACGATGAGTAAATAGTCAGTAAATAGCACTGTTCCATAGCATCTGCCTCAGCTACTGCTTCCAGGTTTCTGCCTTGCCTGAGTTCCTTCTCTCACTGCTTTTGATGATGTATTGTTATTTGGAACTGTTAGCAAAATAAACCCTTTGCTCTCTACATTGCTTTGGTAATGGTGTTTCATCACAGCCATAGCAAACCCGACTAAGACACTGGCAAATATGAAGAAGGGACAGTTTCTCATATTAACACACTTAGATATTCTGCAGTGTAAAATGTATACTTATCTGGGGTTTCTTACTTTTATGTTTTTATTTATCTTGAACAATATTCTACCTTTAACTCTCCCACAAAATTCTTTTTGGTATTTCCAAGGACCTATAAGGCCACAATGGATCAAAGCCAGATATCAACAATAACAAAAAGTTTCCAAACTCCTGAAAACTATCTACTGAATAAAAAATAAGTGAAAATAGAGAAATTAAGGAATTTTTAAGATTCAGGCAAAATAAATACATAGCATACTCAAGCTTATGAGACAAAACAAAAGTGGTGCAAAAAGGAAAGTTCATAGCACTAAGTGCCTACATAAAAGAAATTTGGAGAGATCACATACTAGCAACTAACAGCACACCTGAAAGTTCTAGAGCAAAAAGAAATAATTGTACCCAAGAGGAGTATATGTCAAGTGATATTCAAACTGATGGTTGAAATCAATAAGTTAGAAACATAAAGAACAATATAAAGATTAAATGAAGTAGAAATGATTCTTTGAGACAATAACGAGATAGACAAACACTTATCTAAACTAACTAAAAGTCAGAAAGAGAGACTGTCCAAATTAACAAAATCAGAAACATAGCAGCAGACATTGAGGAAATTCAGACACTCATAAGGACACTTTAAAAACCTGTACTCCACCAAATTAGAACATCTAAAAGAAATGGTTAGTTTTTTTGGTAAGTACATTTACCAAAGTAAAATCAAGATCAAATAAACAACTTAAATTGACCTGTAACCATTAAAAATTTCCCAACCAAAAAAAAAAACAAAAACAAAAAACCCAAAATAAAACAAACAAACAAACAAACAAACAAACAAACAAACAAAAACTAAAAACAAAAAGAAAGCCCAGGGCCAGATGGTTCTAGCACAGATTCTACCAGATTTTCTCTGGCTCTTCCAGGAGCCCAAGCATTTGAATGGGGTTTGTGAGTGAGTGCTATGGATTGCTTGGTAGCAACATGGACTGGTTGTGTGCCTAGAGATAAAATAACGTGCATGGCTCTCAGAGGCAGCTAGCAGCTCTTCCATGCTGGACTGGGTGAGTCAAGCAGACAGAACTGTATTTTCCCTATTAATGGCACCACTTAAGTTCATAAGAAGGCATTAGCATTTTATGAAGCACATCTGGTCAAAAAATAATTGCAGATATGCAATAAGGATAAATCCAGATGGAAAAAAATCTCTAAATGGTTTATAGTGTTGGGTAGAAGATAATAAAATAAATATTAAAAAGTAATAGAGTAAGAAAAGCCATGCAAAGATGGAATATACAAAGAGAGTCTGTATTATATATTTAATTGTATTTTCTTTGAATTTTTTGACTGCAAAGGAGCTAAAACAGAGAAACATTTTATTCTTTGGGCTGATAAGCTAAACCAGCATGTATATTATAAAGGTATCTTGATTTCAGAATTTGTATCTAAGGGTATGTTGTTTTAGAAAAATAGTTCTTTTTTTGTTTCCACAGAGGATGAGAAGCTGTGGATTCATTCTAGGCTAATATGGTTTGATTGACCTTGACCCCCTGAAAGGTTGCTGTGAACACCCCCCAAAAAATCAACTGCTGACTGAGATGAACCTAGCACACAGGATACACCATAAAAGACCCAATTAACAGTGTCCCAATTTGCAGGAAATAGTCTAGACAACTATGCCAAAATGCCCAAATATTGTTTATAAATGTTTGTTTACATTTAAAGGGAGATATACTATAGAGATTTGCATTGATATGGATCTTGGTTTATTGATACAAATTTACAGTCAATTTTTGTTACACTGTGTATATGCACTTCTGATCTTGATTTAGGTATTATGTTTGTTAAGATAATTTTTAAAATGTAATGTATCATTAAGAGATATAGGTTAATAGATAATCATCCATAATAGTCACATTTGTAGCTATGTTGGTTAGATTTTCTACGTGTACAGAGTTGTATATCAGATAGGTAGGTATTCTTCAAACCTTTCAAAGACTACAGAATATGGCATTTAAAATGTTTTACAAATTTAGGATTTATCATGACAATGAGTCATATCTGTTCCTGGCAGCAACAATCTACTTCAAGAGAAAAATGGGTATCAAAGAGGCTTCTTAGGAGTTGGCTGGTCATTTGGGCAAGAAACTGATCTTTCCTGGACTGCTTGATGAACTGGACATGCAGGACCCACAGAGAAAAAAACTGCTGAACTTGCCTAAAGGTACAGAGAACTTTGGGTGACTGTTTAGGTAGCAAGATTTCTCTGTCAATTTTAGAGTTTTGGAAGTTGCTTACAACGCACTTCCTATTTACTTAGGTAATATATCCTTTTGGATTCTTTGAAGGAGTTGAAGAATTTATACTTACATAGTTTTATTTAGTTATAATAGATACAGTAGATATAAATATTGTAACTGTAATTCTTGCTTGATACCTGTTTTATTATAAATACTTTTACTATGTTAAAGTTAAAACCTTTCTTTTTTATATAAACAGAAAAGGGGAGATGATGTGAGATTTCCCTGTGTATGCTTTGATTACCATTAATAAATAAAGAATCTTCTTTGGACTTAAGGTAGGGCAGAAATTAGCTAGGTGGGTGAAAACTACATAGAATGCTGGGAGAAAGGAGGCAGAGTCAGAGAGAAGCCATGTAGCCCTGCAGGAGACAGATGCTGGTAAACCACAGCCATGAGGCAATACACAGATTAACAGAAATGGGTTAAATTATTATCTAAGAGTTAGCCAATAAGAAGCTAGAGTTAATGGGCCAAGCAGTGATTTACTTAATACAGTTTCTGTGGGATTATTTTGGGGCTAGGAAGGTGGGAACTAATTAGTGGCCTCCTCCAAAAAGTTGTATCTCACTAGCTTTCTGATTTTGCCTTAGCTACTCTGTCCTAACACTTGTTCTGTAGACAAGGTTGACCCCAAACTCAGAGATCTGCCAGCCTCTCCCTTTCCAGTTCTTGAATCAAAGGTGTGCCCCTCCATACCTGGATCTAAGCTTTGCTTCAGTTTCTTTTCACAAGTTGGAAACTTAAATGTGTGAGATCTTGTCCTGAAGTCCCCATTCTATTTATTCCATTTCCTAGTCCATGTGTCTTCTTGAACAGAGGATTTAACTCCATTCTACTTTCAGGTGTCACTTTCCTTTCACAGAATTTTTTCTTGCTCAGCTTGCTCCTCTTCATTATATATCTTCATTAGAATTACCACTACTATTCACACAACAGAATCTATAGTAGGCTGTTTCAAGAATTTCTAGCAATGTAATTAACCAAAATTTATTCACTTTAGCCTCAGGCGAACTCTTCGGACAAGGGCAAAAGGTAGCCAATTTTATTACAAAACCGCATCTCTAGGCCTGGAACTGTTGTAGACTTTTGGACTTGAACTCACAGAGATCTGCTTGCCTCTGCCTCCAGAGAGTTAGAATTAAAAGCATGCACCAGCACCACCTGGCCAGAGACCTACTTTTGAAACTTGTTCTAATTTTATTGATAGAATAAGAGTTGACTTTATCTAGTGATGCTTATTTTTCCCATTTCAAAATCTTCTACTTTTTAGTATCACCATGAGATTGAGCCTCAGCTACAAACACTGCTTATTTCTCATGTGTCTGTGGCTGAGTTCCCCCCTACCCTATCCAACACTATAAAGACCAGTAGTTAGAGCTGACTGTAAAGACAAGTGAAACAAGATGCTTTCTTTTCACATCTAAGTGTCCTATATCACTAGTCAAAGCAGGCCCTGAAAACACCTTCATTTTGTGTAAAATGAAGCATTGCCTCAGGATGAGTTGCAAAGAAATCTGACATTCAGGAGTTTTCCTCACTAACCCTGGTCCTACTTAATAGATTAGAGGCATTTGGAGAGGTTGAATTAGGTCATAATACTTTCTTGGGGAAAAATTGCTAAGGCTTAGATTATAAAAATTATCTAGAAAGTTCTCATTAACTTATTTCCACATAAGTGTTAAAAATCAGGAAGTTTTAGAAAATCAAGTTGTCAATGTCTTGATCATATTGTACATTCACATTGCAAGATCATAAGCCCATCACAAGGAACTCTAGTGGAGGGGAGGTTCTTACACATAATTCATTGGTTCCTGCTCTCCAAGCTCCCTACTTTCTCCCCTTCCTTCCTTCATCTGCCCCTTCTTGCTCCTCCCCTCTTTTTCTTCTTGGGTAGATACTCAAAATGAGCAGCATGGAGACACGGGTTGATTATTTCAGTGCTTAACTCAGTAAACTTTGCCTCAGGTCAGAGAATCAGGGAAAAAATGTTACACTCAGGAATCAATATGGATCTGGAGTCTTTGCATCATTTATTTTGCAACCTTTTAGAATATAATATGTTAAAATAACTTTACATTTGGCACTGAAAAAAGGGAAATGGGAATATCATTTCTCTGTCCTTTCATAATAATAGCTAATGTAATGTCCTCAAGGGAAAAGCCAGGATCTCCAATCTCTCACTTGATAATTTACATGCAGCATATGGCTGGTTAGAACATATTTAATCTGAGTTTGGTGCCCTACCTCTATGGGGCATTGTGTCACTACACCATGCATTTTAGGTTAACATTCTTTTTCTATAAAATGGAATGGAAATTACTACTAAAATGAAAAAAAGTCTTCATCCCAAATAACACAGGGGAGAGTTTTTGCTCCTATTTTAAAAGAAATATATTTTGGTTGTAACAAAGGAAAAATGCATACATGCAAAACGAAATCATCTTCCAGATAGAAGGAATCCAACTTAAAATGGGGAAAAGAAATGAATGAAGTATATGGATAAATACTTTTGATTATTCAAGACCAAGTATTTAATCCCGAAAAACTGCTGCAAAGATTTTGGACTAAGGCAGTGGAGATGTAACTGAAGAATGCATGTCTCTGACCCAGAAGAATGCGCAGAATTGGAGAGGATATGATGTCTGGTCTATGTTTTGGCTGTCAATACAAAGTCCACTCTTTGCCAGACACTGTTCTGCTGAGACACATGGGAAAACACATTTCTTCTTTAGATGGTTGCCTGTTAGATGATTCCAATCAGGGTATCAAAGGAAGGCATACCAAAGTAAAAGGGCCATCTATCTATCTATCTATCTATCTATCTATCTATCTATCTATCTATCTATCTATCTAT
>LOEQ01016307.1:1917-13522 GCA_001685075.1 Bramus lutescens | reverse complement strand
TGATTTAATTAATACAGTTTCTGTGTGGTTATTTCAGGATTCTAGGAAGGGAGGAACAAACAAGCGACCTCCTACAACAGTGTAGCCCCAAACCCTTTTCAGGGTGAGCTTTTAACTACAGAAACTATGATCTGAGTTGACATACTTCAGTTAACAAGAACAGTTAGGCAGAAGCAGAACTACTGAAGCCCAAAAAGCAAAGTTACCTTTAGAGACTTTGCTAGAACTAGGGATTTTCATAGGTTAGGTCTGTTTTCATTTTGACAGGCGGGACTCTCTACATACTGAGTTTCACATGTACATGAATGGTACTTCCATCATTGAGTCAGTTGTGCTAAGATCTGGAAGCCTACTAAGGTCTTGGACTCTGTTACACTATGTCTGTCTACATGCATGCATGGATGGCTACAGTTTGTGAACCAGCTTCATAGCTTAGTTCTCTATGGGTATTTAAAATATAGAGGTACTTCGACTTCCACCTGGGACTTCTAATCTAAAAGAGTTTAAATTAGTTGAATTCTCTAAAGCAAGAATTACACACAAATTATTCATATTATCTCCAATGTGCAGCTCTCTGTCTAGAGCCTGGGAAGTGCTTAGTATTTATCATAGTGCATTGTGGTGGGTGGCTTGACTAGACACAAGGTGACTGTGTCTTCTACTCTCTCTGTGTAATCTCCTTTTGTTTTTGAACGCTGATATCATGAGGCTAGAAGATGATTATTCAAGACAGAGCCATTGCTTGACCTGCACAGCACTTCTCTCCTTACCTTCATAAGATATTTATGAAACCCATTTCCTGTCATTTAACCCCTTGGTAAAAAGATTCTACCCGGGTAACTGGGGGCATGATGGAAGAAGACGAGCAACTGAGGAAGGCTTTCTTACTCTTACACATGATGCCTACCTGTGCAGTGTAGTGTTCATGTTCTCCCGCCTTGCATTTAGTGTTTTGCAGGAAACTACCTGTGAAGAAGTTCATACTTCATTTGCCTTTATCTCTGTGGTGGTTTAAAAGAAAATGCTCCCATAGGGAGTGGCAATATCAAGAGGTATGACTTTGTTGGAGTAGATGTAGCCTTGTCGGAAGAAGTGTATCCCTGTGTAGGCAGGCTTTGAGATCTCATATATGCTCAAGATACCACCCAGTATCTCAGACAACATCCTGTTGACTACAAGATGTAGAACTCTCAGCTACTTCTCCAGCATCATGTCTGACTGCTATGTGCCACCCTAATGATAATGGATGGAAACTCTGAACTATAAATGAACCATGCCAATTAAATGTTTTTCTTTATAAGAATTGCCATGGTCCACAGGAGACCACTTCCTAAATATAACCCCAGAAGCACAGACACTGAGAGCAACAATAAATAAATGGGACCGCCTGAAACTGAGAAGCTTCCATAAATCAAAGGACACAGTCAATCAGACAAAAGGCAGCCTACTGAATGGGAAAAGATCTCCACCAACCCTACATCAGTCAAAGGACTGTTCTCCAAAATATATAAAGAACTCAAGAAAGTAGACATTAAAAGTCTAAATGACCCAATTAAAAATGGGGTACAGAACTAAACAGGGAATTTTCAACAGAAGAATCTCAGAGGGCTAAAAGATACTTAAGGAAATGTTCAACATCCTTAGCCATCACGAAAATGCAAATCAAAACATCTCTGAGATACTGTCTTACACCTGTCAGAAAAGCTAAGATTAAAAACACCAATGATAGCTTATGCTGGAGAGGATGTGGAGTAAGGGGAACACTCATCCATTGCTGGTGGGAATGCAACTTGTACAACCGCTTTGGAAATCAGTATTTCAGTTTCTCAGTGAATTGGCAATCAACCTATCTCAGGATCTAGCAATACCACTCTTGGGTATATACTCAAAATATGCTCAATCATACTACAAAAGGATTTGTTTAACTATGTTCATAGCAGCATTATTTGTAATAGCCAGAACCTGGAAACAGCCTAGATGCCACTCAACCAAAGAATGGATAAAGAAAATGTGGTACATTTACACANTGTTCATAGCAGCATTATTTGTAATAGCCAGAACCTGGAAACAGCCTAGATGCCACTCAACCAAAGAATGGATAAAGAAAATGTGGTACATTTACACATTAGAGTAATACTCAGTGGTAAGAAACAATGACATCTTGAATTTTGCTTGCGAATGGATGGAATTAGAAAACACTATTCTGAGTGAAGTAACCCATACCCCAAAAGATGAATGTGGTATGTACTCACTCATAAGTGGATACTAACTATAAACAAAGGACATTTAGCCTGTAGTTCATGATCCTACAGAAGCAAAGTAATAAAGTGAACCCAAAGAAAAACATATATAGACACACCTGGAAATTGGAAACAGACAAGATTGCATGACAAAATTGGGTGCATGGGGATAAAGGGGAGAAGGGATAGTGGAAGGGGAAGAGAAGGGGAGAAGGGCAGGGGTGAGGAGAATTTGAGGGAATGGGATAGTCGAGATGGAGGAAGGACAGAGATGAGAGCAAGGAAAGAGATATCTTGATTGAGGGAGCTATTATAGGATTAGCAAAAATCTGACTCTAGAGAAATTCCCAGGAATCCACAAGTCTGACTTCAGCTAAGACCCTAAGCTGTAGATGAAAGGGGGCCCAATCTTGACTTGCCCTGTAGTCAGACTGATGACTATCTTAAATTTTATCATAGAGCCTTCATCCAGCAACTGATGGAGGCAGAGGCAGAGACCCACGTGAATTCCTTTCATTTTTCAGGTTCTCTCTCTCTTTAGTATTTGCCTCTTTTTTCTTTTCTTTCCTGTTTTCTCTTTTTAGGCCAGGTCTCTGTATATAGCCCTGGCTATCCTGAAACTCTGTATAAACCAGGCTAACCTCAAAATCAGAGTTAAAAGGCGTGTGCCACAACACCTGGCTGTAATTCTCTTTTCCTTTTCTTCATTTTAAGAATACATATTTTCATTATTTTTAACTGTGTGTATGTGTGGGTATGTAGGCATGAATGCAAGAGCCCGAGGAGGCCATGCAAGAACAGTACTTCCTACTAACTGCTGAGCTATGTATTCAGCTCATGTAATCCTCCCCTGTCTCTCTCCTCCCACAGGTGGAGTTCCATCTTTGATTGCTGGTCTTTCTGTTGGAGTTTTGGCTGGCTACGGAGCTTACCGTGTCTCCAATAACAAACGGGATGTCAAAGTGTCATTGTGTAAGTGATATGTTTTCTGCAGTTACGGAGGTTCAACCTGGAAGATGTTACCTTCACACTTTGTACCAGGCATACTAGAAAATGAACTGTCAAAATTAAGTGTCCAAGAGTCTGTGTCAAGACTGGACATAATTCTTGTTGCTTTCTAGACAGAACTGATCAAACTGATAGTGCTGATGGCCTAGCCTTCCACTTCACTTCTTTGCTTCCTCCCACTCCCTGACAGGGTTTCTCTGTGTAATATTCCTAGCTGTCCTGTAACTAGCTCTTGTAGATCAGGCTGGCCTTGAACTCACAGAGTTATGCCTGCCTCTGCCTCCCGAGTCCTGGGATTAAAGGCATGCTCCACCACTGCCCGACTTCGCCTCATTCTATAACATGTGTTGCAAGAAATTAAATCAGAATTCTGTTTAGTGCAAAGAGAGCAGCTATGCCTAAAGATTCTCTAAAGAACAGTACTTTTACTTGCTGTCATAGAATATTTCTTACCCTGGGCACAGCAGGAGAATGCCTGTTGTTTAACCCCTGGGGTGCCTGGTTTTAGTTTTTTCACTAGCAAAAACATTGATAATGTTTGAAATTCTAATTCACAGTATTTGGGTTTCAGTTACAGCTTTCTTCCTGGCCACCATAATGGGTGTAAGATTCAAGAGATCCAAGAAAATAATGCCTGCTGGGCTGGTTGCAGGCTTAAGGTGAGAACCTTTATTCTGATCTGTGCTTTCCTGTACAGTGTTTCAGAGTGGTAACAGGCTACAGCAATACCTCCCCAAATGTGCCCAGTCTTGCTAAAGTGTGGTGAATTTTGTGAAGAATTCATTTTTATTGGGGGTGAAGAGATGGCTCACTTACTGCTCTTGCAGAGGACCAGGTTTGGCTGATGACCACCTGTAACTCTGGTTCTAAGGGATCCAACCCTCCTTTCTGGCCTCTGTGTGCACCAGTTACATACATATATATATATATGCATGCAGGCAAACCATTATTACACATAAAATAAAAATAAATTAATATTTTTGAAAAGAAATTGATTTTCATACTGGGGAAGTGACTCAGCGTTACAAGCATTTGCTGCATTCCCAGAGGAACTGGATTTGGTTCCCAGAACCCACACTGGGTGTCTTACAGCCACCTGAAACTTTAGGTTCAGGGGATCAGGCAATGTCTTCTGGACTTTGCAGGCACACACACACACACACACACACTGTATTAAATGTTTTAAGGTATTTTTAAAGGAATTAATTTTCATCTGAAAGGTCAGATAATTATTACAATATTTAAACTATGACAGACATAAGCAACCATGAATTCAGCCATTCTTTGGTGTGACAACATTCTTTGTAGTATCCAATCAGATGTACACATTTATCTTTATCAGACTAAAGAGTTAAGTTCCCCCTCAATTTTCCTCAAGATTTCTCCACTTGTAAAATGATTTAGTGACAGTCTGAGTCATTGAATTTCAAAGGGAGATTTTCTTTAGCTTAGTAACCTTAAGTTTCTCCTATTTTGAGCCAGTACATGCATTTCATTTATTTGTTTATGTTTTGGTTGGGTGTTTAGTGTATTAGTTACTCTTCTGTCCCTGTTATAAATTATTCTGACAAATAACAACTTAGAGGAGAAGAGGGCTTATGCCAGGGGGGTGTTCTGGAGGGGACACTGTCCATCATGTTAGCATGTTCCACAGGGGACACCGTCCATCATGTTAGCATGTTCCACAGGGGGATGCTGTCCATCATCTTAGCATGTTCCAGAGGGGACGCTGTCCATCATGTTAGCATGTTCCACAGGGGACACTGTCCATCATGTTAGCATGTTCCACAGGGGACGCTGTCCATCATTTCAGGTCAGGCACAGCAGCAGTAGGTGAGATGGTCTCGGAATCTGGAAGCGAAGTGACCATATTCTGTGTACACAGAGAGAAAAGGAAGAGGGCCAGGCTAAAAAATCCCAGAGCCCACACCTTGGTAACACACTGCCTTCAGCCAGACTTCTCTTCCTAGAGGTGCCATAACTTTCCCAAACAGCGCCACCAGCTGGAGACCAAGTGTTCTACATGCGCCTGTGGGGAAGACCTCTCACCCACCGCGAATTATTAGTTAGGGACTGCAACTCTTTTAATGCTGAGGACCCAACCAGGGCTTTGCGCATGCCAGGCAAGCGCTCTGCCACTGAGCTGCATCCCAGCCCTGATCCTGTGGTTCTGTCCATGAAATTAAACAGATTATCAATTAAAATGTAGAGAAAATGTGTCCAATTCCTCCTGGAAGCTTTCCTTGAGTGTTGAAAACCATAAACATTGCCTTCCATTGGTACACATTTTCATTTCTCAGAAATTATTTCAAAGAAGTACATAAAGCCTGATGTTCACTTGGACTGTATTTCTAATAGAAAATAGTTGAGCCGAAAATTCACCAGAAAATAAATGTAAATATTTAATCTATTTAAGGAATATTAAACAGGCATTTGCATATCATGATTGAAAACTATTTGGCGTCACTGGAAATTAGTAATGTCATAATAAAATATACAAACAGCAAATTAAAACACAGCAAATACAGTTTGACCCAGTGTTTAAAGATGTCTGTGGCAAAAACCAAGACAAGAAGAAAGTACTTCAAAGTACCAGTAGTATTTAATTAGCCCTGGGTTAAGGCCTCCTGAATAGTTTCATGTACTTGTGTTGCTGCTGAATTTTCTAGAGTGGCTCTGTAATTCTCTAGTGTGGTGGTTTTTATTTTGGAGGGTTGTGTGCCAAAGGCAACTTTCTAACAGTGCCCCTGACATGAAGATGATGTTTGATGCTGGGAAGGATCAAAAGTGGTAGTTAGTGATGAAGAAAGGACCCTGGGTGATTGAATGTCCCTGATATTCTAAAAAAAAAAAAAATAACCCCGAATTACTCCTTGTTCCATTTTCTTTTTGTGAATAGATTTGTCTTTTTCTCTTTGTCTGGATGTGTATGCATGTGCACACACATGAGTGTATATGTCATGTGTGTGCAGGTGATTACAGAGGCCAGAAAAGTTCATCAGACCCCTTGGGGCTAGAGTTTCATATCATTTATTATTAGGATCACCTGCCATGGATGCAGACTGAACTCTGGTCCTCTAGAAGAGCAGCAAATGCTCTTAACTGCTGAACCATCTCTCCAGCACCCTTGACTTTTTTCCAGTCACTTTCTTGGGTAGCTTTTGGAAGTTTTCATTTCTCCTGACCTTTTTCCTCTTAATCCCTTATCCAAGGTTTTCAGAACAGTGGGTTTGATTTTACTCATCTGTTCTGGGAATGTTTTTAAGTGTGAAAATAGGAAAAATAAGCTCCCCCTCTGCTCTAAGGAAGGCTACAGAGGCCACAGCTTAGGAACAACACGACAGGCAGTACATGACCATCCTGTCCATCAGAGTAACCTTCATCTTTCTTCCTTTTGTATTTATTCAGCCTCGTGATGATCCTGAGACTGGTCCTGCTGTTGCTTTAGCACCCAGAGAAGCCAAGAGCCAACCTCCCATCATTCCGCTGTACCCGGCAGAGCAGCTTCTTGCATTCAAAAGATCAGTTTAAATAGGTGGTAAATTTCTTACACTGAAATGAAAATATGTTGTCACCCGAAATTTAAAAACTAATTGGCAATACTTGCTTGCCCTCCCCTTTTTCATTTAAAGCACAAGTTTCAGCTGTTTCTTTTTGTTAACCCTGGTCTTTAATGGGTTGTTCTGTAGTCATTCGCTTTGTCTCATCTTGTGGGTGGAATTTGGGGGCCCGCTGTTTTCTGCTCTTGATAGTTCCAAGCTCTTATGGCTCAAATAAGATGAACGGCAACCTGTCATGTCATGGGGTCCTTGGAGTAAACCACAGACTGTTGTTGATTTGTATGTCACTTGATACATTAGCGATTTTATTTGTATTGTGAGGGATTTTTGCATCGAAGGAATTCTGTTCTCAACTCATCTGTGTTGTAACAGAATGCATTCAGTATTCAAATAAAATACTTTTTATCTTAAGCCTTTTTACTCATTTTTGTGTCCTTTCTAGAAACTCAGTCATCGTTGACATTTGCATGTTTCATTACTAGTAAAAAGGATGTCAAGGGAGGGTGTGCACCAGTTCTCCACACCTTGCAGGAGCATCTCCCTCCCTTCCACATCCATGTCCTATCACCAGTCCATTTGTTTGTTTGTTTGTTTGTTTGTTTNNNTTTGTTTGTTTGTTTGTTTGTTTGTTTTGGAGACAGGGTTTCTCTGTAGCTTTATAGCCTGTCCTAGAACTAGCTCTTGTAGAGATCCACACTGTCTCCCCAGTGCTGGGATTAAAGGTGTGCACCACTCCTGCCAGGCCTCACCAGGCCATTTTAAGAAGAGTTATAGCTTGTGATATTCAAAGCAGTTTTAAGGACTAGAGAGACCACCTGGAGATCCTCCCTCATTTTCCACTGTCTCCTGTGGTTTCTGGGAAATCGGTCTTTCCCCTGGGGACTCAGTGTCTCATCCCTAAAGGGTTTCAGTGATTTTAGCGTGCCCCCCAGGGCCTCAAGGCTCACAGGTTCAGTCTTTCAGACAGCAGCCTTTCGTGAAATGGGAGGGGTGGAGAGCTCCAGATGCCAGGCTGGTAGGCAGGGGACCTTACTCTGCTGGCTTACAAGCAGGTTGCTAAACTCTCAGCTATATGGAATTGAGGGAAGGAGAAAGGCAACCCACTAAGTGAACCAAATAGTAAACCCACACAAACTTCTTTGGTATGCTTTAAGGGCTCCCTTAAAAAAAAAAGAATGCCCACTGACCCAGCAGTGCCAAAAAGATTGCTACCACAGCTGGGCTGGAAATGTCAGGTGCCTGACTCCTTGCCAACAGCCAAGGNCTGACTCCTTGCCAACAACCAAGGTTGACAATGGCTTCTATTCACTCTGTGATCAACATTGAAGTAAAGGCCAATTGTGTGACTAAATGTAGACATATTTGCGATATGTATAAGATATAGTGAATGGTGGGGAGTTTTAGAAGGTAGTTGAAGCTATGCAGCATCTTGGACTTTTACCTAAAGGCAGCGAAAGTGAATGATGGTGATGTGTGTGTGTTTGTTATTCTTGTGTTTGTGTTTTAATCTGTGAGGGTCAGTAAGGTGGGTCACAGCTAAACCTGATAACCTGAGTTCAATCCCCAAAACCTACAGGGTATAAAAAGTGTTGCTCCCTGACCTCCACACATGTGCCACATCCAGGACAGATGTACACACATGCACACACACCCACAGTGAAAACACTTTGGCTTCCACTCACTACATATAAGTCTGTTCTAGCACTGTACAGAGTGCAAAGAGCCTTACTTGGGTTTTCTGGACTTATTCTTGGTAGCATGTCTTATCTGAAACAGGAATTGGCTTTCTGACTTATTGGTAAGTTTTCAGCAGCTTATTTCCTTACACATTTATTTATTATCTCTTTATTGATATAACATCAGGATGTTTTCCTGGTCATTGATACAAACACAGTATAAAGAGCTTATTGACTTACATGGGCCTCTGTGTCTGATAATAGGCAACTACAATAGTGCTGTGTTTAAGAAACATGCCTTGTTCAAATTTGAATATGTACTTCACAGTTCCAGTGGATTCATCATCCAATGGAGGCTTCCTCTGGTTTCCAGGTTGGAGAAATTTGTTAATTGTAAAGATCTGGCTGGTTCTAACTTTGAAATCCTGCAAGGTAAAAGGCCACAATCCATGAGAAAAGAATGTAGCAAAATAAATAAAAAGGAGGCGTGTTCTTACAAATGAAAAAAAATGTGTGAAGTTTGTATTCCCTGGAGAGATGGCTCAGTGGTTAATGATGTGTCCCACTCTTCAAGGGGACCTGAGTACTGTTACCACCACCAGGCGGCTCACAGTCACCTGTAACTCCTGCTCAAGGGGATCTGACACCCTCTCCTGACCTCCAGGACCCGCACACATGCTCGTGTGTGTGTGTGTGTGTGTGTGTGTGTGTGTGTAAGAGTATGTGCATGTGTGTGAGAATTTGTGTAAGTATATATGAGAGTATGTGTGAGTGTAAATTTTAAAAGAAACAAACTTTGTTTTCTGCACTGTGAGAAAAGCTGAGGATAATGAAATTTTGCTACATTGCCTATTATTGCCAGATGATACTGCCCTTGTACAATACAAGTTGCAATATTTTTATGATTTATAAAAATATTCATAAGCGGTAACCAATTGTTCTCATTTTTAACTAATTGAATTTATTTATTTTCTATACCTACTACAGTTTTGGGATTTAGTTCACATCCCTCCCTCCTCTCCTCCCATTTCCTCCCCAACCTTTCCTTTTCCCCAACCCACCCCCAATCCACTCCTCCTCCGTTTCTGTTCCAAAGGGGGCAGGCCTTCCATGGATATTAATAAAGCATGGTGTTTGAAGTTGAGGCAAGACTAACCACCTCCCCTTGTATTAAGGTTGGGTAAGGCAACCCTGTATCAGGAATAGGTTCCCAAAAGTCAGCCAAAGTGTTGGGGGGAGACCCTGCTCCCACTGTTAAAAGTCCTACAAGTACAACTATTACATATGTGTAGAGGGCCTAGGTCAGTCCCACTCAGCCTCCCTGGTTGTCAGTTCAGACTCTGAGCTCCTATGAGTCCAGGTTAGTTGATTCTGTTGGCTTTCTTGTGATGTCCTTGATGCCTACAATCCTTCCTCCCTCTCTTAAGCAGGATTCCCCAAGCACAGCACAATGTTTGGCTGGGGGTCTCTACATCTGTTTCCTTCGGTTACTGAATGGAGGCTCTCTGATGACAATTGGGTTATGCACCAATCTATGAGTATAGCAGAATATTTGTTAGGCATTATTACTTTGGCAATATTTTTCTCCAGTCATGTTTGGTGCTATCCTAGGTCTCTGGGCCACCCAGCCTCTGATCCTGACACTCTAGGCAGTTTTAGGGGTGAGCATGGGTCTCAGGCTGGACCAGTCCTTGGCTGATCACTCCCACAATCTCTGTGCCCCAGCACATCCAAGGTGCAGAACAGACTGTAGGTAAAAGTTTTTATAGCTGGCTTGGTGTACCAGTCCCTCTCCTGGAAGTCTTGCTTGGTTACAGGAGATGGCCAACTCAGGTACATATCCTCTATTGCTAAGACTCTTAACTAGGATCACCCTTGTAGATTACTGGGGGTTCCACCGCACTAGCTTTCTCCCTCACCGGGAAGTGCCCCCCTTTTCCAACGGTCTCTTCTGTACTCTCCCTCCATCTACCTCTGAACCTGATCCATTCTGTTCCCATCCTCACACACAACTTTGAAAACATAAGTAAGCCAAATAGCTATTCCAAATACGTTTACAAAGCAATAGGAAGTGAAAAAGAGTGAGGCTTCAGAATTGTAGTAAGTCTTGAATATTTTAAGTTTTGTTTTAAAATTAAAAACTTTGGGATTTAACCAATCTGATATTTGTGTAATCACACAGATTAAAGTTTGAGTCCCAATCCTTCTACCAACTCACAATGTTGAGGTTTCCTAACCTCCAAGTCCTAGCTCTACTTTGAGATGCATTAAAAGAATGAGTAAAAGTGTGTTTGGTTCTTGGAGCAGTGGAAGGAAGATGAGCTTTATCTGTGGTCACTGTTATTCTTAAGGAATGACTGTGCTGGGGGAAGCATGTGCAGCAGCACTATGGGCCAGACCAAGCCACACTGCCAGGAGAAGAAGCGTGAGCAGTAGTGCAATCGGCAATACCAGGCCAGGCCACCAGAAGTGTGAGCAGCAGTATGGTGGACTGGGACTGGACCAGACCAGCAAGAGAAGCATGATCAGCAGCAGGGCTGGCCATGATCAGTGGACTCCAGAAATGATCTGATCCCTGGGGCCTCAGCCTCANCAGCAGGGCTGGCCATGATCAGTGGACTCCAGAAATGATCTGATCACGGGGGCCTCAGCCTCATCCCTGCAAACACCGGAAGGAATGATCTTCTGAGCCTTGGTCCAGGAATCAACTTCTGGAGGAATGATCACCAAAGGCTCTTCTCTCCCTACACCTGAAATAGCAATCAATAGAGCCATAGCCCCCAGCTACACCAACTGGAGAATATGGGACCCCCTGAAATGCAGGCTCTACTAGTGGGTTTACAGCATTAAGACCTAAACATCACAATGGAAATGAAGCAGAAGACAACGAACCTAAATATATCTTTACGAAAATGATTAAGGCCCTTAGAGAGGAACTGAAAGATTCCCTTAAAGAAATGGAGGAAAAGACAACCAAAAAATTAGAAGAAATCAATGAATCCCTTAACGAAAATCAGGAAAAAGCAATCAAACAGGTAAAAGAAATGATTGAAGACCTGAAACTGAAATCCAGGCAATAAAACAAACACAAACTGAGGGAAATCTGGAAATGGAAAATCTG
>LOEQ01016306.1:0-13522 GCA_001685075.1 Bramus lutescens | reverse complement strand
TCACCAATATTTTAGGAGGAAACGGAATAGTCAAATTATATTCTTTGAGAAAGACGTTTGCAAATCTTTAAGGAGAGTGTAGGGAGAACACAGGTATAAAAATGTTCTGTGTTGAGACCAGAACTTAGAGAAGATCCGAAGCATTCTTTACTTTTGAAGGAAAAGATGACAATTAACTAGACATGGGAAGTGAGAAAACTCTTTATAGAAGCCTGTATAACAAATTATATAGCCATAGGTTAAAAATGTTTATGCAGAAATAAACAGGATAAAAAAGACTGTGACTTTCTCCTTCTGCTGTGGGATAACCATATTGCGTGCTGTGAATGTTTTATTCCCATTGGTTAATAAAATAGCTGATTTGGCCTATAGCAAGGCAGGATAGAGTCAGGCAGGAACTCCAAGCTGGGATACAGAGAGAAGAATGTCAGTCAGGGGAGACACCAGCCAGCTGCTGGAGGAGCAAGATGTATTAGAGCACAGGTAAAGCTATGAGACACATGGCAAAACATAGCTTAATTAAAATGGATTAATTTAACTTGCAAGAACTACTCAGTAATAAGACTGAAGAATAGACCAAACAGTGTGTAAGTAATATTAAACCTCTGAGTGATTATTTTAAAAAGGGCTGAGGGACCGGGCAGAACAACAACAAAAAAGCCTCAGTTTATGTATTTCTCTCCCTTTCCCCGTCCAGTTGGCCACACTCAACCAGAGGGAATCTGAATAAAGATCAACAGTGAACACTTTCCAGGCCGGTGGAAGATTTCCAGCAAGTCTGTGGAAGTCAATGACACAGATTCAATGCGGAAAAAAAATGATCTTTATTCAGATTCCCTCTGGAGTTATACCTTAACAGCACTGACAGAACAGATGAGAATCGTTGCAGATAAGATCTCTTCTGATGCTCACCTGTCTTCTACAATATCCTTAGACAATTTTGAACCAAGACATGTGTGCTCCACATATGTGACAATGCTTTCCACACATGTTCCAGGATTGCCAAGAAGACTTTTGCCAAGAGCCCTGAGAGTTACTATTATTCTTGGTAAACTTCCCAACACAGCTTTCTGTACAAATTTTCCTCCAGTTACTTTTATTTTTCACAGGGAATCAAAGAACTAGCTGGTTAGCGACCAGACATATCCCAAGGGAAAGCGTCATTCTCTTGTAACAAAGTATCGTGTAGCACAAATACATTATTCCTTGCCTTCTTTTGTCTCAGTCACTACAAAATCTACAGTTTTCCAATTCCTTAATCTTACCAGCCTTGGGCTTTTCTGACTTGCTTCTTTGTCCAGGCCCACAAACCTTAAGCTAAGTCAGCTGCTCTCAACCTTCCTAATGCTGTGACCCTTTAATACGGTTTCTAATGTTGTGGTGACCCCAACCATAAATTCATGTTGTTGCTACTACATAAATTTAATTTTGCTATTGTTATCAATCATAATGTAAATATCTGTGTTTTATGATGATCTTAGGTGACCTCTATGAAAGGGCCATTATATTCCAAAGGGGTCAGGACCCAAAGGTTGAAAACCGAGTTAAGCAGATGACTTCTCTAGTGTCTTCTAGAACTCTTATTTGTCTTCAGCACATTTTTTTTTCCTTAGGATGGTAATAAAAAGTTTGCGAAGATATAATTTTATTTTCTCATATCTCTCTTGTTTTCTGGGGTCCAGTGGTAACCACCCATGTATTTTATGATCTCAGTTTATATTTACAGAGCATTCTTTGCTTTTCTGCTCTGCTATGTCATTAAACGCATCTTCAATAAGATACCCCTCGTTTACATTACCACCCATTTCCCATTAATGTATATCAGTCCAACCCCATTTACCTCATTGAAGACTTAACATTTTTGCTCCCTATGTGACTACATGACAGGTTATTCTTTGCAAGATGAAAATGCCATGTTATTAACCTATTTAGTTTCAATTCTAATTATTGATTTCCGATTCAGTAGGAGACTCTTCCTCAAAAAAATAATGTGGGGAGCAATAGAGGAAGTCAACTAACCCACCTCTGACTGCCATACATATCCATATAAATCTGTAATAAATCAAATAGGTGCATGTGCACACACATACACACCTAAAAGCATAAGGATGTCTAATCTTAACTACTTTATGGAACTTAAATTAAAACCATAAAGGGCTATGAAACTGATGATATCAAAACAGAATAAGGGTTCGTATTCTGAGATCTAGACTTATATGTAATCCTATCTAATTTATCATACATCTAAGTATAATATAATCACCTAAAGAACATGCATTCTCATTACATACATGACTATACAAGGCATTGTAGCATATGTATGACTGAGTTATATATTTTGTGCAATCCAATTTTGGTATGGATTGAAATGTAGCTACTGATTTTTAGTCATTGTACTGAACCCAAACAGCCATTGACTTGCATCTGCTTTTATAGGTCCAAGCCTTATTTCAAAGGAAGAAAAATATCTCGTTAGGGATTTCATGTTGTTTCCTATGACATTGAAAGTCTTTATGAATGTATTAGAAGTATCACACATAGATCATGGTCAAAATCTTATCAACAAGGAAACTAATTTCTCAAAAACATATTTTTTCTGAACTGTTATCAGAATTGAGGATTATGTTAAAATAGCAGACATGAAAAACATTCCAATTTCGTAAGCTCTAGAAAATAAATGCAACATGTTTTACTCTGGAATTGAAGTAAAATAGATTCAGCAGCTGGGTACAAATTTCACTTAATCTGTGAATGCTCAGGGTAAACATAGTGAGAATTTTAACTTTCTTGTGTTGTGATTTAAATAAAGGGTATTGTGTTCTTCCTTCAGGTTTGCCACCAGTAGTATGTCACTGACATTGTCAAAAATCTTCTTTCATCAAAATGAGGTTAGAAAAAGCCACACGTAGTCATGACATGTTTTAGCTTCAGTATAAGGAGGGCAGAACTGAATATTTATCAGGAACATTTCCTACTTCATGTGTGTGTGTCTGTATCTGTGTGTGTCTCTCTCTGGGTGTACGTATCTGTGCTTTTATATGTGTGTCCATGTGTGTTTGTGCACGCATGTATGTGTAGATGCACACTTGCCACAGTGCACAGTATACATGTGTGGAAGCCACAGGACAATCTTGGGCATCATTTTCCACCGTCCACCTTAGTTTAGGCAGTGTCTCATCAGCAAAGTGTGTGTATGTTGTGTTACTTGGCATGGGCTTCCAGGGATATTACTTTCTCTACCACCTACCCATCTTTCTATGGTGCACTGGCTCTCCCCATTTGACTCCATTTTTACTCACATTAAACACACACAAACACACACACACATACACACCCACACATACACACAGACTATTTATATCACTCGTGCCCATGAATATAAACTAGGAAAATGACTTTTTATTGCAAATGTCCCACATTGGACCAGGATACAGAAGTAAGGAACAGTCTAGTAAGAAAAAACACTAACCTGAATTTCTTTATTATTTCAGAAAGGTAGCTAACACAAATCTATAAGATGGATTTGTGTTAGCTAATTTTAAAATATTGAGTAGTAAATTTTCAAAGTTCCTCCACTTTTGTAGATTAGAGGTTACACCTCACCATTACAGTAAAGGACTGTTGATCTTGTGAGTTCCAGTTCTGTTTGTTAGCCAGACATGCGGATGTACAGTCAGCAGAAATTTGTCATTTGCTTCATCTTTTTCATCACTAATAAGCATCAACCACAAAGTTAAGGGATGGATCAAAGTGTTCACATGTTTTATTAACTGTGAAATGAATCATGTTTTAGTATGCCAACCTGGCACAGATATGACATACTCTCAGTCTACTTAAATTACCATGGTAAGTGCAAAGTTAAGTGGGAGATTACAGTTGTACTGAGAGGACTCAGTTTTAGACAGGAAAAAAAGTCAACTCTCAAGGTACTCAAGAATTGTGCAGACACAACACTGATAGTTTAGGAGAAGAAGAAATAGCATCCATCTGTGAAGTATTAAAAAAAGCTTTATGTTTATGATGAAGAGGATGTGGAATAAAGGGAAGACTCCTCTGTTGCTGGGGGGAGTGTGAACTTGTACAACAGCTTTGGAAATCAGTATGGCAGTTTTTTCAGAAAACTGGGAATCAGTCTACCTCAAGACCTGGCAATACTACTCTTCTGTACATACCTAAAGGATACTCAGTCATACCACAAGGGCATTTGTTTAACTATGTTCATAGCAGAATTATTCAAATAGCCAGAACCTGGAAACAACCTAGATGCCCCTCAAACAAAGAATGGACAAAGAATATGTGGTGCATTTATACAATGGAGTACTACTCAACAGTAAAAATAATGACACCTTGAAATTTGCAGGCAAATGAATGGAATGAGGAAAAATCGTCCTGAGTGAGGTGTTCCAGACCCAGAAAGACAAACACAATATGTACTCACTCATAAGTAGGTATTAGACATAAAGCAAAGGATAACCAACCGACAGTTTACAATTCAAGAGAAGACAGGAAGCAATGAGAACTCTAAAAGGGACATGCATGGATCCCCCCAGAAAGGGGAAGTAGACACCCATAGTAAAATGGTAGTTGGAGGAGAGGGAGGGTGCTCTGAAACTGTGGAGCAGAAAAGGGGAGCAGGGAGGAGAACATGAGGGATCTGGAAGGTCAAGTTGGGTGAAGGACAGAAAGGGAGAGCCTTGAAAGAAAGAGCCTTTATGAGGTTAACAAAATATTAGGGACTAGGAGAGTTCCCAGGAATCCACAAGAATGAGCCCAGATAAGAATCTAAGCGATAGAGGAGAGGGTATGTTAACTGACCTTCCCCTGACCTTCCCCTGTAATCAGATCGAGGACTACCTTAATTGTCATCTTAGAACCTTCATCCAGTAACTGATGGAAGCCGATGCAGAGATCCACTGCTAAGAACTGAGCTGAACTCCTGGGGTTCAGTCATAAAGGGAGGAGTGATATTACTAGCAAGGAGACCAAGCCCATGATGTGGAAACCTTCAGAATCAGCTGACTCTAGCAAGTGGGAGCTCACTGACTCCAGACTGAAAGCTGAGGAACCTACATAAGACTGAACCGGACCCTCCTGATGTGGGTGACAGTTATGTGACTTGGGAAGTTTGTGGGGCTACTAGCAGTGGAACCAGTATTTACCCTAGTGCGTGAACTGGTATTTTAGAGCCCATTCCCTGTGGAGGGATATCTTGTTCAGCCTGGACACAGGCAGAAGGACGTTGGTCCTGCATCCAGTGATGTGACAGGCTCATAAAAGTCCTCACCCTCTCTGATGAGTGTAAGAAGGTTGGGATGGGGAGAAGGTAGAGGGAGCAGGAGAATGGGAGGGAAAGGAAACTTGTATTGCTGCATAAAGCATGGATGTTTTTTAAAAAGCAAAAGATTTCTGATAAAGGTAGCAATGAAGGGAAATGAATTACATAATTATGTTCATATTGGATTAGATAGAAAAGCTGCATTCCAAGCAGCAAAAGGCATGAGCAAGGTGTCTAAACAGTCACAAGTGGGGGGGGGCAGTCATGTTTAAAAACTATAGGTGAAGACATAAGTCACAAAACAATCCCACATCAGTTTGGAATTATGAGTAATAAAAGGGTTATTTAAGGGGAAAAACTTACAGATCACTGTCATAGACAACAGCCCTCTGCATGACCAAGAACAGAGTCTAGCAGCCAGAAGTGGGAGCCAGAAGCAAGAGAACAAGAGCAGGTCTACCACTGCTTTTTAAAGCAAAAGAGCCCATGCCCAAGTGGGTTGGTATCTTAAAGGCTATTGGATTAAGGAGTGGAAGGAGCTCCCACAGCATATGGTGAGGTCAAGTAGTGATTAAACAGGGCTAACTTTCCATAAATGACCAAAAAATTGGATTCTACTTGTTGAAAAATTTCATTGAGTGAAATTTTGCTTATTGGAGGTCTTATCTTTGATCACAGAGGTGTTTCTAAGAAGTGATCTACTCATGTAATTTCTATACTTGGCGATGTCATATTTTCTTGAACTCATCAGGGATTTACTATGTTTCAAATCATCAAATTCTAACAGAATCTGTATTTATACATGAAATGCAAAGCTTGTCTGCACTATACAAAGAGCATTTAACAATCATGAACATTTTTGCCTGTGATATTTCTATCTTCCAAAAATGTTTTCCTCAGAGTATTATAAATAACAAAAAGTCATTACCAGTAAATTTTAATCAAAGTATTTTTTTAATTTCCATCCTCATATTTAATGAGTTTATTTACTCTTAAAAAAACAAACAGCTACAAAAAATGGTTTTCTTTACTTGGTAGCATTTTTCTGTAACAATACTCCATGTAGGGTCTGAAATTATACAGATTATACAATAAGTTGAAAATTAATAAAGCTTTGATCATGTTGTCTTATTTGTGTGCTGTGGGATAATGTTCTTGCACACTGTAAAGATTTGTCACTCATATAGGTTTAGTAAAATTCTGATTGGCCAGTAACCAGGCAAGAAGTATAGGTGGGGTGGCCAGACTAAGAGAATTCTAGGAAGAGGAAAGACAGAGTCACCAGCCAGACAAAGAGGAAGCCAGAAGCTAATGCCTTACTGTGAAAAGGTACCAAGCCACATGACCAAACATAGATAAGAATTATTGGTTAATTTAAGTTGTAAGAGCTAGCTCATAATAAGCCTGAGCTAAGAGGCCAGGCAGTTTATAATTAATACAAGCTTCTGTGTGTTTATTTGGGACTGAACAGCTTCAGGACCATGCAGGACAGAAACTTCTATCTACATTTGTGAGTATATGTAATTTACTGAAAAGATTGTTTTAAAAAATTATAAGACATTGGGATTTATCTCTACTGCATGTATTGGCTTTTGGGGCTCCTACTCTTTGGATGGATACCTTGCTCAGCCTAGATATAGTAGGGAGGGGCTTGGACCTTCCACAAAGCAATCTGGATTAGATGGGACTGGGGTGGGAGGGGAGGGTTGCGGAGGGAATGGGAGGAGGGAAATTAGTAGGAATTTGGATTGGTATTTTTTTAAATCTAATAAATTTTTTAAAAAGTATAAGACAAAATATGATTTTCCCAGGATAGTGTCTTCCAATTGCACAAGCCAAGGCCATGCTGATCCTGAAATACTGAGGAGAACAATAAGATTCTAGGCAAACCATCCTTTCCAGGACATCCATCTTTACAGGACTATATAGAGAAATATGTAGGAATATGCACTAGATCTGGCTAAGGTTAGTCAGAGATTTCAAATCTTTAGGCCAGATATCGTGCATGTCATTAGAGTCTAATGTAAATTAACTTCTCTAAGAAACTAAAATTTTCTGAAAGCTTGTTATTTTTTCACCTATATACAAGAAGATATGTGTTTTACACCTCAGTATAATTTATCACAATTGAATTTTTATAGTTAGATTTTGTTGTTGTTGCTTCTTTATTTGTATTTTGAGACTGATTTTTTCAATATAGCTTTGGTTGTCCTGGAACTATGTAGACCAGATTGACCTTGAACTCACAGAGATCAACCTGTCTCTGTTTCCTGAGTGCTGATATTGAAGGTGTGTGCCACAGTTCCAGTCAACACATTTTGCTTAGTTTTTTTTTTAATTTTAAATGTGCCCAACACTATCCCTTAAGCCAGTGCATAAAGGACACTAGTTCTGTTAGAAGTTCCATCTTTCATTCATTCTAGGACAAGAAATCAGCGAAAAAAAAAGACTAACAAACAGAAAAGCTGTGAGTATAAAACAGCCTGTGTTTATATTTAAAACACATTGAATTTTTTTGATAATATTCTACTATATCCATATGTAATCTTGCCATTTGAAATAACTGAATACAGGAATCTGTGACTCTCCAGAAAGCCTCCATATCACAGTATGTTTAATATTCTGAAGCCTGAATGAATTCACAGATCTCTCACTGGTGACTTTGAGACATTAGTTAGATTGTTAATCTCTCCATCTCCATATAGTAATTATGATGCAGTTTACTAGATGATTGAGCTCAACATAGTGAATAATAAATATTATTGTGCTCTTATATGTCTATTCTCAAAATGATTTTAGGAATTCCACAAAGTGGGAAGAAAAAAACTGTAAGATATTTTGAAAATTATGGATGCCATTATATCTGAATGATCAGGAAGCAAACATATTTCTGTGATATTAAGAGGTAAGTTCTTTGATCATTTTGTTCCCTCACACTATTATAAACTGGGTATGAAATGCTCCCAATAAGCTACCTTGTTCATGCTCCTCTAGGAAAGCAATGGAAGCTTCAAGAGGTACATAAATGTGGACCGAACCATTATATATTATACTCCTACCGCACCTCACACTCACTCTCTGTCTCTTGAATATAGATGCAATGTGACCAGCCACCACATCTTCCCTAAATACCGGCATGTCTTCCTGACCATAATGGACTCTAATTCACTTTGGAATTAGAGGATAAAACAAAGCCTGTCTTGCTTAAGTTGCTTTCACAGAGGTAAAAGTAAAATAAAAACTAAGTCATATGCAGTGATATCTCTTTTTCTGACCTTGGAGTCTTTCTGGTTTTCATAGTTTCAGAAAGCTGTCCAAGGATGTTAGGCCTGGCTCTACTCTCTGAAGGAGCAGAAAACCGGAGCTCACATCTTCAGAGAAGGCACTCCACTCTAGGACCATGATTCTGTTTCCAGTTCAGGCCACCATTCAGCAGCTTCTGAGAGTGCAGAGGGTAGTGGCAGAGACTGTGCTATTTTGACTTCCATAAAATATATGACTATATGATTCATGATTTCTGTTTCACTCAAAATCCAAAATATGTGACATGTTGCATGAGCACAATGTTCTCAGATATCACTCACTTGAAGGAAACAGAACAAAGAATTTGATCCACCTCCATGAAGGCAAAGGTTCATGAGCGAATGTAAGCTATCACTTTTGCCTCGGCTTTTGGACCATCAAGGGCTTCTTTCTCTTGTTAATATAAACAAGTCTTATCAAGGTAAAGACTTGGAAAAGATTAGTAAACTTTGATTTATCAACTACCTCCTGTATTGTATTGACCCAACTTGTACAATTACATAAAGGAAAAGGAAAATGCATTAATCAAGGGCAGTGTGTGTCTGAGATCTTCTTTTTGTCTTCCACTTAGAACTATGCAGAAGCGTTTGCTTCAATCGCACCTCTCCTACCAACTGATTTCCAAAAGTGAGCTAAGGAAGTTTGAAACTAGTGTGTAAATGCTTACTATTTAATGCATCTGGATGGGTGTATTGTTTACTTAAAGAACACAGACATCAAACATATTTTGATCCATTTTCTATGCTTCCTTAATATATAAAGACACAAAACATTTGAGTATTGAAATTTGAGAGACAAGCAACAAATTGATGACATGAACTCTTGATAACTAAATGGAGCTTTTATTCTATAGTTCTTTGTATTTTACAAGTGTTATGATATCAACTAATAACCTAAAATTATGTGTACATGCTGGAATTGAATACACAATTAAAACAGGTTTCAATGGTATGGATACTGAGCTTGCAATAGCTCAGAAATACAAACCTTTCAAATTTTCTCATCATCCCCCCTTCTTTAACACATACTTTATAAAACTTAGTAGGTTTCTGTTCAGTAAATTCAGGTAGTCGTATATAGCAAAGTCACAACCATGTTTGTTGTAGGACATTATTTCTTGATAGACTCTACAGGTCTGTTGCCTCATACACATTACACTACTCTTTCATTGTAATGACAATCATTAATAAAGGAAGGGACTTAGTGAAAAGGAGGCACCCTGATCTTATCATTCTTCTGATTTTGAAAAAATATTTTTCTAATGCATAACATAAATCATCAAAGTTTGTATATGATTTTACTTCTGTACCACCCTAGTTCCAGTACCAATCTGTCTTCTGATAATGTTTGGTTAGGCTACATGGGGATCAGAAGTGTGAACAAAGACCATTACCTTTACCTTGTGTGTCTTGTTCCATGCTTTTCTGTATCCAAACAGACCACTATGGGTCAGTGCTGTTGACTGTGACAAGGTCATTCAAGAAAAAAAAAACTTATCTGACACCAGCACCATTAGATGTATTAGATTTTTTAAAGATTCTCAGCAGAGCAACACAGAACACTAAATTGGCACAGCTTTCTGTGTCTCGGTCCTCAAGACATTATTTTTACTCCTGATTCATTCATACTCAGAACTTGTCTCTTGGTCTGAGGTTACTGAAGAAATGAAAGATAGACTTTAGTAAAAATCATGTAACTCTTAATTATCAAATATCATCCACATAAACTGCCTTGATTGATGCTTTTATGCATTCATTTAAGATTTCCTTAGACCCCTTAGTTCTCATTAGATACCTATAGCTCGTGAGTATGCCATTAAATTCTAAGGGTTCCTTCTCCCTTGTAGACTTCTTCTAACCAAAATAATATAAATATATTTCTTTTTATTGATTAAAGTCTGAAACTCATTTAAATTATTAAATGGGTTGATAGCTATCCTTACACAATAAAATCAGAGAATATAAATTTTAAAATGTATTTAAGTAAGAAAAATGTTGAGCAACAGTTTCTAGGCCTCAGAACTGTGATGGCAATAGTTAGAATATATCACATTCATTGATATGTGAACACAAAGCAAAGCATGGTGAGACTGGCTACTGATGCATCATGTTAATAATAGATCACAATGTCTTTCAAAGGTTTTTAACTTTTGAATGTCAACTAAAAATACTGAAGCAAAACTTTAAAGTCCTAACCAACTCCACACCCCATGCATAATTAATATTTATAGAATTATGGCATATATTATAGTCATGAACATCCTGTAGGTGATTCAAAAGAAATTCACCTAAACAATGTGGACCTTAGCAGATTATGCAGAGAAGAAAGAAGTCATTATGCTCAAAGTTGGAAGATGATTTAGATCTTGGGTCTCAGATAATGAAATAGAAGACATATAATTAATATTTTAATGTTAATGGAATTTGAAGAATAAACTTCTCACAATGATAATCAATCTAGTCACATGCCATATTTATCATTTGTGGAGTATAAGTTTTCAAAAGAAAGTAAATACCTTACAGAGTTCAAAAAACTGTGTTATAATTGTTTCAGAAATTCAAATAAAATAGATTTACACAAATAGTTTTACTTAAAATTTGCATCATTACTTTTAAAATGATGCAGCCCACATTATCATTCTGTTTCAAATATCTAAAATTTTCAAATATCTAAAATATAAAATAATAAATTAATTTTCTCTGAAGAGATTTCTTTATACAATAAATTACCATTTCATATGTCAACCTGGAATGTCTTTGAGTAAATGTCATGGTTAGATTCTATTATTTCATTTGGATACTTATTTTAAAGTATTATTTTTATGTGCTAGCTATGGTCTGCTTAATAACTACCCTGGTTATTTTGTTGTACCACGGTATTAAGCTTATTTGGTCTAAGTTTGTTTAATATCATAATATCATTGCTTATACTCATATAAATTCATATAGCATTTGAGGAAAAAGAGCAGTTAATTCTTTTTATTATATTCTTCGTGGTCTCATTTCTATTCTTTGAATTACAAGTCCTTCCCTTCTACTGCATTTCCTTCTTTCCTTCTCTGGTCTTCTCTACCTCATGGCATTTCACAATCCCACTTGCACACCCAGTCTTCAAAGACATCACTCTGGTTTACACACAGTGCATTCAGCATTTGATTACCAAGATGTATGTTTTGTGAGATGCCAAGGATACCAAGATGGTGCTGTGTTTCAGAGCAACCTATGGTGTAATAGAAGAGATATGCATCACTTGAGGTTAAGATAAATTCAATATAAAATGGATATACTAAAAATAGGACTTGGTAAAGCATGTTCTCTGTTACTGGATCTCTCACTGAAGGTTTTTGTCTTTGTTATAGTTAACAGTCTTACTGACTTGTAAAGTACAGTGGACAAGGAGGCTTCACTAAGCTTAACTGAATCAAAGGCTCGTAGCATTGACTTTTCAATAGTTAGTTCTAACAATTTATTGTTATATCTAATTTCTTTTTATTATTTTATTATTGCATTTTATGTATGTGGATGTTCGGACTAAATGCCTGTTTTTGCACAATGTGCATGCAGAGTATCTATAGAACTGAGAAGTGGCATTGGATCTTTTGAGACTAGAGTTATCCCAAGTCTTCTGGCAGAGCATTCAGTGCTCTTAATCGCTGAGCAACCTCTCCTACCCTATACTGAATTGTTGTAACAAATATAAAGCACATAATTTAGTCATTGTAAGTATGTTATACTTCAATGTTTTATATACTCACATTATGTACGAATCATTTCTAGAATATTTCTGTCTTGGCAACCGAGTACTTTTTAATAATATAAGTAAAAACAGCTACAGGTTATTCTTAGAAATATACAAGGTGTGTGTGTATATATATATAATATTAATGTAATGAATATTTTATACACACATGAAATACATGTGCATATTATACTACACATATACATATATTATGTATTTATTCCTGTATGTATATATATGCATATTTCATCCACTGTAAGTCTTTCTTAGTGCTTTGTCCAATTTACATATCAGAGAATTCTGATAGATATTTTTAACAGAGTGATTAAATGGATATATGTTTAGGGTTGAAAAACAAAGTGGATAAATCAATATAACGATCTAAAGTACGTTCACAATAGAAATCCCAAATAAAAGTGTTATAAAATAAAGGATCAATAAGACATACAAACATTCTAAGACATTCATAGACTGTGAAGACGAAACTTACTATATCAAAGGAAGTTCTGGGGACTTATTAAGATACCTCCTCTATAACAAATATCTACAAAAATGACACCGTTAAATTCAAGACAATAGTTAATGAGGCAAACATAAAGTGGATATTCAAATGCAACCCTGATTCCTTCTAGAACCATCTCATCCCAATACCTCTTCCTTTAAACGTTATTTAATATTATTTTTAAAATCTCAATGTTGTCTTTAATGCTTTAAAACATATTACTATTAGGGACGTTTAAAAAGACTGCTATAACTACTACCATTTCCTCCATTAGGGTTATTATACAATATAGAAGAAATAGAAAACATAGGTAATTAATTCTTTTTCTGTTTTTCAATATTATTAAAGTTAAAGTTAAAACAAAATGTTTTAAAGAAATTTCTTGCCTTAAAATGCCTCACAGAACTGCACGTAAGAGTCACACAAGGAGACTATTTAGATTCTGTCAAGTTATTTAATTGTTTCTTGGTGACTTAATGTACAAGAAATGTGATGAGAAAGTAGAGATGCAGCATAGAATCTGTATTTTAAAGAAATATCCAGCTCAGAGTAAATGAAAGGAACAGGGACTCCGTTACCTATAGGCGTGCAATTAGAATAAACAGAAATGATTAAAGCTTGTATAATCAGGATGGTAGAATGAGTCTCGCAGAGAATGACTCGATTTTAATATTATGAATACAACAGAATATGAAAAAAGAATG
>LOEQ01016305.1:1075-13523 GCA_001685075.1 Bramus lutescens | reverse complement strand
AACATGAGCAAGGAAGTCAGGACCGCAAGGGGGGCGCCCACCCACTGAGACGAACAGGCTGTTCTTTAATTATTGACAACAGTGCATTTGATGGTAGGGCACAGTGAAATACAGTCTGAATACATTCAGTAGAGAGACAGAAGCAAGAAAATCTCTCATAGCTTGTTCTGTATGAAATGTCCCTGCCACCTCGATGACCCTGTCAAAAAATGAAAAAGTCATCCTTTCTACCAGTAAATGTGAGAGTGTCTCTGACTGTGGATGTATGGGACTGTATCTGGATGTACAAATCTCATTCTCTTTGTGTCTCTGTCTGTGTATGTTGGAATGTGTGGCTGAGTTGAAGAGAGTAGAAAATGACTGAGGAAACATTTAAGAATAAGGATCCACCTCTCAAATAGAAGATAATTGTAAATAATGTGTGACTTTACCATCAACTCATTCCCTTTGAAATGACTTTTGCTTAGTGACTTCCTTTACCATCAACTCATTCCCTTTGAAATGACTTTTGCTTAGTGACTTCCTTCTAGACAGAGTCACAGAAACAGAAAACCAGAAATCAAGAGAGTACAGAATACATATGAAAATTATCTCTGAAATAGACAATGTCAAAAATATGTGAATAATAAGTTGACCTATACCAAGTTCCCAAATGTAGCATCAGATATGTGTCTTTACTTCTTTGATATTCCTTCCATGGTTTTTGTAACCACAATGAGAATTTTAGACAACCCAAGATGAGACATACTAAACATGTCTGAAAAATATTCTTCTAACTTACTGAACATCATGAATAAGGAGAACACAGCACTCATAGTGTTTGTTCCCCATCAGTAATTGCGAGGATGACTGCCTCACCCCTGTTAAGTTCTAGCTCCTCCACTGCCACTCACAGTAAATATATTGTGCACAACAAATTGAGGGACATAAAATGTGGGATTCCAATAAAGGAAGTGATGGATTTCTTTGGGATCTGACAGGGCAGGTTGGCAGTCCTCTACGGTTATCCTCACCACAAGGCAAGAGTTTCCACTGTTCAAGTATACCTTGCTTCCATGTCTTGTCATCACATAGGTTTCTCTGTCTGTTTTATTAATTCAGATCACGTAACCTCAAGTCTGGCTGGATGCTACATCTTTTTGTGAGGTTTTAAACTGGTGGCTTTCTCATCCATGGACAATGCAGTAAGTATAAAACTTGGGTTCTTATGAGCTACAACCTGAGGACAGACAAAGTGAGAAAAAAATACAAAGAGATAAAAAGACTGATGTAAATAAAGATTTTGAAGAAGTGCCCAGGTATGGGGTCCCTAATTAAGAAGGTAAATAGTCTGAGCCTAATAAGATCAGTTCCATGTCAGTCACTTGTGTTTTTTTCCCCAATGAACACATGAGATCACACATACTAAAATGTTAGTAATCACCTTATCTTATAGATGAGGGATAGGAATAAGATGTCTCTACTGACATCAAAAGAATAAATTCTAAGTTTTCATAAATATGAGTTCTGAACATTATGAGCCACAATTCCATTCTCAATCCAATTTATGAATTTTCAGAGACATTCAAATACATCAAGTAATTGACACCCCATTCTACCATCATTGACTGAATGTCGACTGACCCTAAACATTTCCGTCTTTTGCCTGCAACATCTGCACAATGTGACTCAAAGTATTTCTTGTATATCAGGGATTGGAACCCTAGCCAGAATCAGGAAAATGTTCCTGAGTATCCATTTCTATTTCTACTAAGAAGCAGAAAACAAATGTCAGGCACCTGAAGGGGAAATGAAACCTCCTGTGCTTCCTTTTACACTCTCAGGAAACTCTCCTGATTCAAAGAAGCCCCAGGCTCTGGATGAAAGCCAAGGCCCAGCTGAGAAGTCCCATCTCCTTCTCACTGGAGCCTCCAACAGACCATGACTGTCCTGGTGCTGCTCAGCTGCCTCATGACCTTTCCAACCTGGAAGTGTTTCAGGGCTTAAGGAGAGAGACCCAGGTCCACCATGTATGGAATATATTACTGATTATGATGTTGTTTGTCCCCAGGTGTACTGTCCCAGGTCCAGGTAAAGGAGACAGGACCTGATCTGGTACAGATATCACTGACCAGACCCAGACTCTGTCTCTCACCTTCACTATCTCTGTGCTCTCATTAATCAGCTTTCATATACACTGGGTGCACCAGCCTCCAGGATAGGATTTAGATTTAATAGAAATAATATGATATAATGAAAACATTTATTATAATTCAGTTCTCAAATCCTAGGTCACCATCAGCAGGGACACCTCCAAGAGCCAAGTTTCCATAAAACTGAACAGTCTGCAAACTGGAGACAAAGCCATTTATCACTCTACCAGAGACACAGTGATGGAACTCCAGTGTGAACCTGTACAAAACCTTCCTACACAGATCTCAGGGCCAGCAAACAATACAAAGAACCAACTGAGACTCCCCAGCACTAACACAAGATATTTCAGTGTGCTGAATCACAGCAGGTGCACAAGCCCATAAAGAGATGGCTTCTCTGTTCCTTGGCTTGCTCTGTGCGTAGAAGTCGTGTTTCTCACTGCACACTTCTAGAATTTAGTCTGTACTAATCTGTAATGCATCTGAATATTTTTGAATTCCTATTTTACACTGTAATATGTATTTTTCTATGTAATTTGCAATCTCATCTGAACAAGATAGATAAGATCACACAGGGCAGACAAAGATGGGCTGCGGGCATTAGGAGGAAGGATTATTGGGAGTGGGGGGAGGTCCATCCATTCATAACAGAGTTTATTTAATTCTCCTGTTGGAGCAGAATTTAGGATTTTGATAAGAGTCAACAGATCATGCTGGAATACCCTGGTAGAACCTATAAACCATTAACTTTGATTTGTTCTGCTCTCTACATTATCCTCACACAAAACATGAACATCAGTTTCATCATTGACCCTGGCTATGCTTTGGTGCTCAGACCATGGAAGCAATGCAGCTAGAGACAGCAGCTGAGCTTCAGGAGCCTACAGGAGATTCCTGGCTAACACATTGCTTAAGGTGTCCCTAAGCCTCAAGTCCCTTTCTGGAAATGCTCTCAAATCACAATGTAGTTTCTATGTCTTAGGGTCTATTCTGGTCATGTCAGATTTTTGGTGCGTAATCAATTTTGTTTTGGCTAAAATAAAATATTTTACACTACCAAGGTATTTAAACACATTTTTAAAGCTTACAGGATTTTAATTTCATCATGTAGATGCATTTCTAGAAGCATGGCTTCTTCCACAGAGTACTTTCTTACACTGATTCACTTGTAAATAAGTTTTGTGTTCTCTGCAGTGATATCTGAGTCACAGATTCTTGATCTGAATATCAGATGTTCCAGCTTGTGGCTCCTGTAGGATTCAGAGAAAGGGTTGTGTGTTGTGGGCAATCTTCCATCACATCCTCGGAACATTCTGATTGATCTCACTGGAGAAGACCAATTGGGTATTCAAAGCAAAGAGATAACTTTTGTCAACTCAAATGTGATGAAAATAAGGATTTGTTATTGATCTCATATTGTCATAGAGTTCTACAGCATAGCACTCCTCCTCATTCTGTGGGTCTTACATGTTCTCCAGCCTCTCTACTGAGGTATTCTTCTGGCATGGAGAAGTTGATACAGATGCCCAATAGACCAGAGCACATTTACTGGAATGTGAAAAGTTATGTGTCTCAGAATTAAGCATTACTCCACTACAAAACAAGCTTATCTAACAAAGGCTGAGATCAATACTATGTGCTCACACATAAATATTTAGAATATAGTTACCAATATGTCCAGTCAGCAAAACAACAACTGTAGTAGATTCTTCTCTAGAAAATATGACCTCCCCATGAGTGATGGTTTAGAGTATCAGCCATGGATTCATTCCTGTAAATTAGGCCATCTTCAACTTTATTCCTCAAACTGTGTGTAAGGATGCTTTCAGCCATATCATCTTTTATGTATTTCTAGTAGAAAACTAGAGGCAATATCAATAACTTGTTTTGTTTGAGGAACCTTGGGCTTTTCTTTATGAGTATCCTCCCAACCCTGGCACAGAGCAAGAAATATTACCCAGGTCATGAAGTTCATTGAAAGGTAAGGAATGTGAGCAATTCTATCACCATGTTTCATCTTTAGCCAAACTTGAGGAAATGGTATGGGAGACTTGATTTATGACACAAAAGTGATATTTGAAACTTGGACTATGTTCTACCTCTCCTGAGACACATCTTCATCTCCACATACACACTCATTGAAAAAACAGTTTATCCCATAATTGAATTTTGTAAATGTGGAGGACATGACCATATAGTATTTTGGTTAAAGAAAAAATAAAGGGCCGTCAATATGATTCTTGATACAATACTCCACGACTAGTTCTCAGGACCAGTAATGGGTGATTGTTTGAAGTAAAAGGTAGTATATTCAATACACTATTCCTCATATTCTGATGTGTGGAGTGAATTCCTTCCTTGTCCTCCAATGCTTTCCCTGGACTCTAGTGCTTGGCTGTTGTGTTCCCTATACTACCAATCATAGTCTGAAGATTGGTGTTTATGCTGAAACCATGAGAAGCAGAATCAAAACCAGAATTCACTAGAGAGGGGTTTGTTTAGACTTGACCCCAAGTCAAGCTGTCAAGTAGTGAAGTAGGGATGTATGATGGTGTCCTGACGAGTGAGAAACAAATCAGGGTCCCTGGTAACCTGGAAGAGAGAGGAATGGAGTAGTAAGAGACCCAAGAAATGAAAAGAAAGTCTGCATTTCTGATCAAGCTGCCAACTTTATTTTTTCCCAGGAGCATTTATATAGCAAACAGGCAGGGAAGGGTAGGATGCTGGAATGTCAGGTCTGGAGGCATCTCTAGCTGACAGAAAGAGATTAAAGAAATATTGAGGGTAGGTGACTGTTAACTAACAAAGGAAATGTTCATTACTTCTGAATCCTGGGGCCTTCGGGCCTCACAGGGAGATAAGAAGTTACTGGGTTATTTCCTAGGCCTGGAACTTGCCCTACAGAACCTTCTGAATAGCTTACATAACTTGTGAACTTAAGATGGCTAGAATCAAAATACAGGACTTTGCTTCTGGTATGATGGTAAGGATATTACTTTTGCAAATATACAGGGCTATGTAGGTGATCTCAGACCCCTCACTCTGAGTCCTTGCAGTTGGCCCATGACAAACCTCCTCCCATCATATTGTCACACAAATGCCCTGAGTAGTGTGAGCTATGCCAGTGTATAAAGAATGAATTGGTTACATTAGAGAGATTGTATTGGATGTTGAAGGTACAGTTAGTTTCATCAGCAGCCCATAGGGAAGATGAAGAAGGGTTGGGTTTAGTACTGCCATAACAAGAAGCACTAAGGGAAATGAGAATATATTATAGGATTTTGAACGTGGGAAACATTAGGAATTCTGTGGGGTTCAGTCACTGCCCTAGAGCATATGCAGACTAACAAGAAGATGGTGGGTCTAGAAAATGAAAGATAATTACATTATTACAGTCATAGGTGTCTTTACAGTAATGCTAAAGAACACATGCTCTTTTCTAGACTAATGCATCAATAATATTGGGACAGTTATTTCATCTTGAAAAGAACTTGGGGAGTCAATTTTCACCCCCTGACTTACAAAGGAAATGTTAGCTTCCTTCATGAAAATTTATGTTCCAGTTCTGTTATATTCTTTCCTGGGTTGTGGGATCTCATAGGCTTTGGCATCTCATAGATCTCACAGAGGTTGCTGACCTAAGAGCAAAAAGGAGAGTTGTCTATTGATGAGACTGTTGGGTCTTCTCCTGTGACTGGAATACCAGTATACTGAGAAGTAAGGAGATATGTATTTTTCTATAGAGACATTTTACCCTGCAGAGGATATTGGCATCATGAGTCAGATTTCTATATACTTCCTGATTCTTTCTGGATAGCTATCTTTTCTTCTTTGGGCATCTAGAGGTTTGAGATCTCTTAATTTCACAAAGATGGTCATTTTCCTGAAAAGACATTAAAAGAACTCTGCCACAAATCTTATGAGCTTTTCTTACAACCTGTAGTATTGTCATCTGTGTGGATGAGCTGTCATTTACGTTTATCAAGAGGTTTCTCCTTCCCAAACATAACAGTTCTGCTGGTTTTCATTCTGAGGTCAACACATCCTTAGAATATTCTGACTGACTTCACTCAGATGTTTTCTCAGTTATCTAATGTCTTTATGAAGCTGCTGTTCTATTCTCATTAGCATTAAAATTCAAGGTTAATAAAGCATTATGCACTCTCCTTTCGCAGTCTGTATCATCACTTTCTGTTAGTTTGACATATTCTTTTTGTTCAATTTGATCTTTCTATAACTGCTTGACTTGAAGGATTGTGTGCTATACCTGTAATATACGCTATATTATAATAAGAAAAAAAACTGTCTACAATCCCTTCTCAGATGGCCTGTTCTACCACAGTTAAAGCATTTGGAATTTTGACTACTCTTCATAGTTTTGAAAATCACTCCTCCTTCCTAAGCCTCAGTGTTAACATCAAAGGATTTAACCTTTCCATGTGTAGTATCCATTTGTACATTGTTACTGGTTTTAACTTCAACGATCCAAGTATCTTTTTGCATTGTAAATTATCATTTTCCAAAGCAAAAGATTCAATGAATACTCATCTAGCTTCTGGATCTGCTGCCCCTATTTGTACGGTTTTCATTAATCGTTGCAAAAAGTTGCTAAAGTTTTCTCCTGGGTCTTATATAACATTAATATATGATTCAATTCTATTTTCTGGTGCTTGTATCTTGTCCCAAGCAGTCAAGACTGCTGTATGGCATAGGATTAATATGTATGCATTCTTTGCACCTTGGCTATCCGGATCAGAATAAGGGCCCTCACCAAGAATTTGATCCTATGAGGTCTCAATATTTCTGACTCTACGATGTTCAATGACCTTAGTTTCCTCTCTGAAATAACACTTCTACTGAAGTTGTGGATCATGGTCTAGAACAACAGAGAATAGTTGAAACCAATAATATGGAGTGACTTTATTTCTTGAAGCCCATGTCTTTACTAACTCACTCACATATGATTAATGTATGCCATATGATACTACTGCTGGCTTAATAGCTTTTAGATCATTTTAACATATAGGTTCCCATTTACATTCTGTATGTTCTTTAGGTGTGTAATATTTGCTGGCTTTTCAGAGGTGGTAAAAGTATAAGTATCTAAAACCCTTAGTAAGTCATCTGTGACTGTAAAACGTCCTGGAAGTGCTAAATCTTTACTGTCATCTTTTGTCTGTACCTCTTCTCCTTACTTATCAGTTCCAACAAGTTTCTCAGTCAGTTCAGATAACTGTCTTTTGTAAAGCCTGAAGCTCTTATTCTGTAAATATTTCTAATGATTTCCTCAAATCAATTAATTCCTGGTTCTCATTATGTACACATGACTTTTTTTAATTTTCCATTAATGATATCTTCTTATCCTTAGAGATAATTTGGATGAACTATAAATAGCCTTCCAGAAGTGATGCTCGATCTGTTAGCTTGCCATAACTTTTTAACAGATTTTAATTGTCAATTTCAAAAGTATGGATTTTTTTCAGATAATAACTCAGTATCATTTTCTAAAGTTTCATAATCCATTAGCATGAATTAAATTTTGCCAGTCAAATTAAGCTTGCCATTTTAAATAGTATGAATCCTTTGGGTTAGCTTCTCATTATCAGTTTGTAAAGACTGTACTATTTCTAAAATTTCACATTTTTGATTCTGTTATCAAATGATTTCTTGAAAGATATGGTATGGATTATCAAACTGATAACAGCTATGGGTAAGAATGTATGCATCTAAGGTAGGTCATATACTCTCTTAGAATTCAATCAATAATATAAATGAAAAAGTTACTAAATTCCTGGATGGAGACCTGGGTTGTGGTGGTGCATTACTTTAATCCCAGCACTTGGGAGGCAGACATATGTGCATCTCTGTGAGTTTGGGGCAAGCCTGGTCTATTAGACCTAGGTCCAGGGCAACAAGGACTGATAGACAGAGAAACTCTTTCTCCAAAAAAATTCCTCGATGGGGATATGATCTGACATTATCTTTGGAATAGTTTACAAATTGCAAAAAAAAATTAACAAAAAAGATAGCTGATGACTTACCTCTGTAAAAACCTGTTTTAGTTGATACTTTTAAGGTGTAATAATGATATGGCCAGGAAAATCTGTGGATTGTTCATTCAGAACTCAAAAACAAACTGAACAGAATTTTGTTAGACACCAGCCAGGGAAGCCATCCAACAGTGGTGCATGGGACACAGAAGTCAAGGGAACCTGCGGTGGTCACCTGGGAACTGCATGTATGTGGGACTGGGAGCAAGCCATGGGGACCTGGGAGCCACAAGAAGCTCTGGGGTAGTGTAGGAAGCCACGTGGATGGAACATGGGTGGCAGCAAGGGTGGGTGCAGCAAGAGAGGATGATAAATTGGGACAAATTATAGCTGGGAGTGCTAATGCCTCCCCCAAACCCTGATGGCAAGGTTGGGTTCCAGTTCTTAGAGCTGGAATCCCAATCCCTGCTCTGACCTGATGGCTAAAAAGCCTCTGACAAATGGCTTTTAGGTGAATTTGTACCCCAAATTTGGGCACCAAATGTAACATGATTAATAAAACTCAGAGAAAGAAATAGGGGTTAAACCTGAAGGTCAGGTAAGCAAAACAGTCAGCTACGGGCTCTCACCTCTACCTCAGTCCAAAATGATGATCCTGCCTCCAAGAAACTCAGAATGAGACAGAGTCTGAGAGCTGTTTCCTCCCATTCTATAATCCTCTCTAGTTCTAGGATTAAGGGTATGTACCACCATTGCCTGGTTTCTAAGGCAAGCTAGTGTGGCTACTGGTATTTGCCTTTTGTTCATTTACTAAGCACCAGAATTAACCTGGAAATTTTTTCTCTTGAATGTTAACCCATCATCTTTCATTAGCATCATATACGCCTCTACATGGCAATGGCTCCTCAGTAGACTCTGGAAACATAAACATACTATCTTCCCTTCCAGAAGAAACCAGACTGTATTCCTTAGAACATAAATAGGTAATGCTAAAAGTGCAAGGGCTCCAATGTAGCAAGCACAGCACACACTCACACATACACACATCCTCTCTGTGGACTTCCTTGAAGTTTGTGCCACGTCTTATGTGAGGAAACATGCAGACTCTGCAAGAGGTGGCATGGCAGGAACTGAAGTTACATTAATCACAATTTTAAAAAGAAACTTACTGAGGTATTTTCAACATTCTACAATCTCTGCTTTCTAATGTATATCTTGATGTACACTGCAAGAGTTGTCTTGTATGTAAACATTCATTTCTCTCCTGAAGTTCCCATCAATATTACACCATAAAAAATTTTTTAGGCACATTGAGGCTCATGTACTGAAATGTTCATACTTTCTGGATGAGTTCTCCTGGTCTTTTCGTCCTTAGAAAGATACTGACTGAAATTTTATAATGGATTTTATATTTTTTATAATTTTCTAATCTCATAGGCTGTCTGTCTTCAGTCTTCCTCATCAAACACCTGAGTCTTCAAGGGAGGGGAATCTATGTGAAGTATCTTTGCTTCCCATTATCTTAAAACTCAGCAGATATTCAATAAATTTTAATTAAATGTGTTTTTACAAATTCATGAGACATAAAAGTTTATGGTTATTGTCATTTTTCTCCCTCTTGAGATCCTACAATTATCTCATAGGCCTGTGAGCCCCCATGAATACACCTGAATATCCTAATCACTCTTACCAATAGGGAATTCCCAAATCACTGTCCAACCAGCATCTTGTATTTCTCTTTCTGGTCCCTCTTTATTGAGGCATCCCTAAATTACAAGCACAGACTATCAAGGGCCCTCTACTTTTCTCACTAAGCCAGCAGAGCAGTACAATGAATGATCTTACAACTTTCACTCTGTGAACATCTCCACTAAGGAACATCATAAAGTTCCACTTGTCAATGCCCCACTGTTCTGTCTCAGGCCCTCTCTGTTAAGATTCTCTATAGCTATATTTTCACAAGTTCTTGACCCTTCAGTTCTCCCATGTGGCAAGGAAGTACAAATGGTAAATTTTCATTTCCTCCTGGCCCCTGCACTCTTCCCCAAACTCAGCCATCATCCCTGCATATCTTCTGGTTTTCTCCATTTCAAATATCCCCAATGTCCTGTTTCAGCATGTCAGCTGCCCTTAGATGGCTAAGGTAGCCCATTTAGTGTCCTAGCTATTTTCATTGTACTCTTGCCATCTCCCTAATCATCATCCACCTCAAATGACCTCAAGCTGTTCTCCCATACACTCTTATTGTCTGGGTTTGTGCTAGTGATGGTACTGCAGCGTAGCACCTGAAAGAAAGTGTGGCAAACATTCATCGTCATTCTTTTTACTGAGGGTTGCCTTGCTACTCTGTATATTGCATTTAGCAGAGACTTACTTAAGAATTTTCTTTGAAGATTTTTTTAAACCATCCAGTCGTTAAATAGATACATATTTTCTTTATTTGAAAGCATTGTATAGTCTTCATGTATACAATTAAATAGGATCAAATCACTGAACTATTTCCCCTTTAACTCCCTTTAATATCCTCCAAAATGCGTCACACCACTTCATGGCATTTCGGAGGTCATTTCATGCTGGCCATATGTGCATGTGTGTGGAAAGAAGCACTCCAACATAGGAAACTTCCAATGACCAGAGTCTCTAAAAGCAGCATTTTTCTTCTGCATGAAAGGTCTACATCAATCAGCTCCTCAGTAAGAGGTAATGTCTGAAAATAATATCCACTAGGATTTTGGCAGACTTGGTCTTCTGTAGGGCTTACACACAAAGCATCAGCCATTATGAGTTCATGAATGTGATTACTGTGTCACATACAACAGACAGGATTTCACAGCCCTGCTCCCCATGCTCCTCCTCTTATATTCTTTCTGCCTCCTCTTCCTCTGTGTTCATCTAGCCTAGGAGGAACATGAACAACACTAGAAATTGATAAGAAAAACAGTAGAATAAATATTGGTGGGGGAGGAACACTGCCTGTTTTGATCATTTTTAGAATCTAGATTATGTGTTTGGTGTTTTCACTTCTGTTTTCTAGATTTTGGAACTAGAATTGAAACCCTGGGAAAGGCAAACATCTAATATGAGAAACAAAGAGTACCAAAGGCTGGGTTATACTGAAGATGTGAAGGAAAAAGTGAGGTGTGCTGAGAGAAAGGGGACGAGCAGGTAGGAAACAAGAGGATTTTTAAAAAAAAATGTTAAAAACTAAAAAAAAAAGCAAGGCCATCCTAAAACTTAATCAAAATCCCAGGATATGCTAATTATATTAATTGGATGAAGTAACAACCAGGATAAAACAGCATAAAAACAGTCATAAATTCCCCGGTGTAAACATGAAGAAGACAATGGTAGAAGTTTAAATCAATCTAAGAGAGAACATAAGGAGGCAGAAAGTGAGTTTGATGAAAATAGAAATACGTAACTGCAAAGTGGGAGTGAAACAATGACAATACTTGTCTCATTTTTAAGTCTCCTTTTGCCTGCAAACAGCATTGTCTCAGAAATGAGTAAAATTCAGAAAATTCCCAAGTATTCCCATAAGAGACAAGAAGTCCTAAAAAGATCACATTTCATTCAGTTCTGACCCTATCTAAGAGAAACATCAGGGAGTAGCAATGTCCAGTACAGACAATGGGAAAGAATGAGCTTGTGTATAGAAACAGAGATATGTGTGGAACTCTTTAGTTACACATTTATACAGTGGAGAGATATATCATGGAATGAAAGCAGATTCTGTGAATGGGCACAAAAGATGATGAATCCTTAACCAGGAAAGGATGAATACTGAACTATAATACCGTGTCAATTTCTATAAATGTCCTCATTGTCTTTGATGACTATTATCTGCTCTGAGAAATGCCTTCCGCTGTGATCCAACTCCAGTGCTTCCTACAGCAGGAAGACATGCAAATAAGTCTTCTCTGTGCCCATGAACACCAGCACTGTCCTGATCCTGCAGCTCTTGCAAAGGAGCCCAGCCCTGAAATCCCAGGTCATCCCATTCAGTGATTAGCACTAAAAACAGGCACTCACCATGCACTTGAGGCTTAGTTCACTTTTTTCTTGTCATTATTTTAAAAGGTAATTTATAGAGATGAGACGGTATGTCACATGTGTGCAGAAGAATGAAAAAATGGATTTTGATCAGTTTTATGATCAGATTTCTCTGCACTTTCAGGTGTCTAGTGAGAGGTGCAGTTGGTGGAGTCTTGGGGCTTCTTAGTAAAGCCTGAAAAGCTCCTGAGACTCTGAGGATGCACCTTCAGTTACTATAACATGAACTGGGTCTGCCCAGCATGAGGGAAGGGGCTGGAGTGGTTTTCATGC
>LOEQ01016304.1:0-13523 GCA_001685075.1 Bramus lutescens | reverse complement strand
CAGTGGCCTGGGGGCACTATTTACATTTAAATTAATTGAGATTTAAATAAGGTTTAGGCTCAGCAGCCTCCTGTAGCTAGTGGCTAGCACAGTAGGAAGGTAGTACTTGTATTTGGGAACTGTTGGATTTCTGTGTAACTTTCTACTGCACAGAGTAGGAATTGGCTCAGTTTAGGTACACAGGGTCTTAATTAAGTCACTTTTGTGGGTAAGGAAACAAGAGGCACCTAGGTACTCAAAACCTGAGTGCTTTTAATCAGGACCCCTCAACTCAGGGTTGGGGGGGTCCCCCAAATGTTCCTTTGTCTGCATCAAAGGAAGGATGCAGAGTCAGGATGTGCCTGGCGAGTCTCTGTGGACGAACTGGGACTTGGTGGCCAGAAAGCCTGGTCCCAGGGGACTCTGTGTTGCAGGTGTTAACTTGATTAGCCAAGCAACTCCCCGTTAATTGCCTGAAGTGGACAGGACAGTTTCTGAAGCTCAGCACAAACCTTAGCATGGTGAGTCAGCCACTTCTGCCTTAGTAGCCTTAGCAGGCTGCTCGCTCACTTGGAGCTTCTTTTCCCAGATTTGGTTTTGGATGGCAATCCCCTGGCCAGCCGATTAAAACGCAGTGTCTGGGCCCCACCCTGCTGCTATGCACGCTCTTGGTCAGAGACTGATTGGGGGTTGGAGGTTGCATTCCTTGCTAGTTCCCCAATATTGCTGAAGCTGTCAGACTTTTTGGGTCACTCTTAGAGCATTCCCTTTGGACTGCCTCAATTTACTCCCTTACAGAGTGGTGCTTCATGCCCACTCTTATGTGATGATAGAGACTAAGGTCTGTGATGTAATGTTTACAGCCAGGGTCATTGTAGATATTTGAAAAGTCTGTAATGTAATGTTTGCAGCCAGGGCCTTGTAGATACTCAGGAATTATTAGTAGCTATTTCGCTGAGTATGGTATTTCCTCTTAAAAATGGGGCCTGTCAGGATAGACTGGTTGTTGAAGATTGGACCTAGCTTACTATGCCACCATGAATGAAATGAATATCATAGCTTTTTAACAATGTGAAGACCAGTCATCTGGTCCAACCAGGATAGAGATATTTTCATCATGAGACTTTTTGGCGCTCTGTAAGCAGATGTTTTCTTCCTTTCTAGGCAATAGTTTAAAAAAAATGTGTTTGTGTATGTATGTGGAGGGTGTATGCCATGGTATATGTGAAAATCAGTGGCCTAAACCAGCTGGAGTGAAAAAGGAATGAATGAATTCTAAAGAGTACACTCAGGTCTGGCTATTAGACTTTTGAAAGGATAAAGCCCAAGACATTAGACAATTCCCAGGCACCTCCTATTTGGAGAAGGAAGGTCTGAAGGCCTGGGGGCAGCCAGAGGAGGAACTTGTCTCCCATAGAAAAGCCAACCTTCCCAAGCATCAGATGACCTGCTGGAGGGACTTGGATTGAGACTGTGGCTGACAGTTTAGACTGCATCACTATTGCTCTCTATTTAACCCCCCCTTTCATGTTAGGACTCTGAAGATGTACTGGAGAACACTGGAGGTCAGGTGTGTACCACCATGCCTGTCTGGGACACTCCTATCATTACAAGACAGTGCACCTAGACAGAAGCTGGTTATCCACTCCTCCAGAGGTGGAAAATGGGAAAGATCCTGGTTTGGATCAGTGATCCACAGCACCGGCATCTTCTCCCCACACCCGCTGCCTGTAAATATTCACAAAGGGCCTTATTTGGAAGCATTTTGATTTTCATTCTGGTGACGGGCCTTTCTTCCTGACTCTTTAATGCCCACTGTACCGTGGTCCACCTCCCGAGATATTGCTACTTAGACTCTTAGCGTCTCCACTGCTCTTCTCCCGTGGCAGTTAGAGTTTCCATCCTGATTTTATGGCACATGAGGGATAAGAAGGATGTATGAGGTCATCTTGTCCAGCCTCAGCCAGCCTAGGATTGTTCCATAATGGTGCAGTTATGTATTTGGTCCAGTCTCATTTCAGATGACTCATTGATGAGGCCAGGGAACTCTTGCTGTGTGGATTTCTGTTTTGTTTGAAACGAATCCTTGGAGGCCAGCAGGAGAAGGCTATAAGAGCTAAGTCTGCCCAAAATGATTCCTCCCTAGTGATGTTCTTCTGAGAGTCATTTTCACTATAAATCTTCATGCAATGTGGGAGTTGAGTGCACATTGTAAGTAGACCTCAAGACTATCCTGAAATGTAAGAACAGCCCCCAAATTAAAATGCATACTGATACCTGGCTCAGTTCCCCAGCACTGTGTGCACACAGTGACTGCTGTGTGTATGAAAATCACACACAAAGTATGTATTTTTGCCTATAGGCTGCTGAATGTAAAAGTAGCATCTTGTTCCTGCATAACAAATCCCCCACCCCCCTACGCCCACTCTGATGTCTTCATTCTGCAGGGAAAAGATCCTGTCTTCAGTGTCAGGTTCCTCTCTGGTAATATTGGTCACTGTGAAGATCCTGGCACAAGGCTGCTTATGACTGAGGTAGAGATTTCAGGGCAAGGTTGAAAGAGAAGAAAAAAGATAAGAAGGGAGAGATATGGACAGGATGACACAGACTAAAAGAAAAATGGAGATTGAGAATTGGACTAGACATAAAAAATAAAATGAAAGATGGGGAAGAAGATGAATGAGAAAATGAAGAGGGAAAGAAGGCACAATAGGTTTGGGATGAGACATCCGTACTCTCATCTGGGATGCTCCCCTGAAGAGATCCTTCTAGATCCTTCCTTTGCTACAGGATTCCAGTTCCCCAAGTGTGACTCACTTTTTGTATTTCCGAGACAGGGTTTTTCCCTGTAGCCCTGGCTGTCATGGAACTTGCTCTGTAGACCAGGCTGGCTTCAAACTAATAGATTCAAGTTTCACCTGATCTGCCTCCCAAGTGCTGGAATAAAAGGCGCGCTCCGCCACTGCTTGCCTCGCTAAGAGGTCTTGAGTCCAAGAAGTACTGGGTGTCAGAAGCCCCAGTTCTTCATGCTCAAGTTTGAGAACCATTGCTGTTGTGTTTTTGAATGACTCCAGTTGCTTTTGGGATTGGCTAGTGGTAGTTAGGAGCTACTTCTGTTTATAGAGGATGCCACCCCTTCTCATTTCCAACACCCAAAGTTGCCAGCGTTCTGGCAGAAAGAATGCTTAGCCACCTCAGGCACTGGCGCTTCCGGGTTCCATGGCCGCACAGGCGCCCACGGTCCTCAAGCTCTTTGCGCTCTACGCCATATTATAGTCACGTGATCTATTCATTAAAACACACACACACACACACACACACATAACACACACACCCTCCACATAAATTCCTGTGCACATGCGCTGGATAACGTTCAAAAGCTGGACATGCCAACTCTCCTTTCTCCACTATGTTTTAGACAGGGTGAGCACCTCCCATCTTTCCCCCCTTCTCTTAATAAACTCTTTTTTTTTCTGTTTTGTTTTCTTTCGAGACAGGGTTTCTCTATATAGCCTTGGAGCCTGTCCTGGAACTCGCTGTTGTAGACCAGACTGGTCTCAAACTCACAGACATCCGCCTGCCTCTCTGCCTCCTGAGTGCTGGGATTAAAGGTGTGTACCACCACCGCCCAGCTAATGAACTCTCAAAGTGGCTTCTGTTGTGTGTCTTGAGAAACATCCTCACGTCCGGTAATTTCAACCCCTACGCCCCCTGCTTTTCTTCCCCCTAACCTTCTTTCATTCTCCCCTGCCAGGAGACAAGCATCGCTTCAGAAACTCCCCCAGGAAGGCAAACCGTCCTTTTCTCCTGCGGCCTTACGCTCTGGAGGACATACAGTGTGCCATGTCGTAATCCCCAGGTTCTTTCTCTGAGAAACAAGGGCCTGAGTCTAGAGTTACATGAGCATCAGGGTTACAGAGACTAACGACCATTAAGGAGTTTATTTTCATCTTTATTTTATCATTTAAAACACAGTTTTCCAACAAGAGTACCAACGACATAAAAGGTTTTACGCTGAACAGCCACCCAAATTGGCAGTTTTATTTCGATCCTCTCCTCTCCATTCTGGTGTCCTCCCTCGCAGTGCTCAGGAAACTCAAGTAGCTTTGAGCGGATCCTGGTCACAATGCACCCACTCCTCTGGGTGGGCCGTACATCATAATTATCATTTAAAGGAAAACTCACTGCAGTTCATCAAGTGGCTAAAGGGTTGTAGTTTATCCAAAGGGGAAAATCAAAAGTCTAAATGTCCTCCTTCACTTTCAGCATGGGCTGTAGTTGTTCAAGGGTTCGTTGTATTGCACACTGATAAATATTTATCACTGTTAAGTGAACAATCATGTGGAGACAGATACCAGTTTACGATGCCGCTTCTCTTAGCGTCCTAATTGTGCTTCTGCCTTGCCGTTTTATGTTTTATCGGAATATGCAGACGTATACTTTATGAGGTTGGGTAATGAAGAGCGAGAGACCCCAATAAACATATTTGCTAAGAGTAATGGTTATCTACAACTCAGCAACCCGCGGTTAGCATCGCCCGTTTTACACAATACCAGGCAAGCGGTTCATAGCTCAATTAGACCTTACTTGCTTCATTTTTAGGCATTATGTTATTCTAAATTAACACTATATTTCATATTCTCCAGGTCTAACTATTAACCAGATTTTGGAACCTTCAGGGTTTATTATTTAGTAATCCCTGAAGCTCTCAAGCAGGCATTTTTTTTTTAATTCCTGCATTAGAAGAGATTAAAAATTAGCTGGAATAGCCTGTTAAATAGCTGGCTCTCTGTCCTTCGCTAATTGTGCCTGGGAATGAAAAAAGAAAATGCAAGCGAGGTCAGATGGGGATGTGCCAGCGAATTTGCCACCTGCTCATTGTCTGCTGAAATTGGGGTTATTTAAATTAGTAAATAATTGTGAAATCTCCATCGAGTGTCACGAGCGTACAAATCAAGTACACAGAGTGGGAATTGTTCTCTTTCCCTTTTATGTTTAAGTTTTCAGCAATAGGAATACATTTTGAATGTAAGCATAAAGGTGAGACAAAATATAAAATGGAAAACAGAATTAATAAAGTAAAAAGTAACCATACGGGCAGGTGTTTCCCAAACAGTGGCTAAAGTAGCCTGAGAAAGCACACTTTTAAAAAGTTAAAAAAAAAAGGTAATGAATTACTGGGTATGTATGGTGTGTGTGTTTTGTGTGTGTGCACGTGCCAGTCCACATGCCCCGGCACGTGAAGGTCAAGGAACAGCTTTTGGGAGTCAGTTCTCCCCTTCCACCATGTGAGTTCCAGGAACCAAACTCAAACCGTTAGACAAGTACTTTTAGCCAGTAAACCACCTTGCTGGCTTCAGAAGACACTTTTATGTCTTGTCTTATCTCCATCCTTGCTTGTTAATAAGAGGTAGGGAATTTTTTTCCCCAAAGCATCTCAATTTATAAAGATCATTTCAGCCACCCCCACCTGGCTCAGATAAGTTTTTCTGTCACTTCCTATTTTTCTTAAATGGAGGTTCTAATAAATTTGGTCTTCTTCAGGTCTCTGTGTATGAATTCACCTCTTTATTTGCTTCCTCTTTTGTGTATTAAATAGTTGTGTTCAGAGAGCAGCAGAGTCTGCCCCTGTTACATAGCAACCCATCACTTGTGCTTTGCTGGATGATCCACTCACCTGCTGGTCCTTTTCGCAAGCCCTGTCCATTCTCCCCTCTCTGGCCTTATGTTCTAGGGACATTCTTTCCTTTCACAAGTACCTGGAGCCAGTTTTATTGGTTTCAATGCAAAGAAGTGGCAGAGTAAGCAAGTGGCATCCAGGATGGGGAGGTCAGGGAGACGGTCTTGCAAACCATAATGCGCAGGACAGACCCCATCAGATACCCACCAGTTCCAACTATCTGCAGGGACCCTATTGAAAAGCTCTTCCAAAACAAAACAACAACAACAAAAACCCAGCCAGGTGGTGGTGGTGCATGCCTTTAATCCCAGCACTTGGGAAGCAGAGGCCGTGGATCTCTAAGCTTGAGCCAGCCTAGTCTACAAAGTGAGTTTCCAGATTGGCTCCATAGCTAATGAGAAACTATGTCTTGAAAAAACAAAAACAAAAAGAACAACAACAACAAAAAAACCTCTGTTGCTACATGGAGCCATTTGGGCATTTACCAAACTCAAGCTCCGCTGCCTGTTTGCTCTGAATTTCGTTTTCTAATCCCTGCTGCTAATGTCTCAGGCACTCTAAACCTCACATCTAAGAAACTTTTGCTAACAAGCTGGAAATGTAGCTCAGTCAGTAAACAGTTTATCTGGCATGCAGAAAGCACTGGGTTTGATCCACAGCACTACACAAAACCAGGCGCGGTAGTGCACACTTGTAATCTCACCCTCCTGCGTCAAAGGCAAAGAGAGCAGAAGTTCAAGGTCATACTTGGCTGTGTAGCCAGTTTGAACCTAGTCTGTGCTACTTGAGACCCTAGGGAGCAGGGGAAAGAGAGACAGAGATAGAGGCGGAAAGACACACATATACACACAGAAAGAGAGAGAGAGAGAGAGCTTTGCCAAGTCCTAAAGTGACCTGTTGTACCCTCCCTGTCTTTTTTGAAAAGATCATCCAGGCTTAGTTAAGCATCCTTGAGCCTTGTTCTCAGCTGACCCTTGACCAGGCTTAGTTAAGCACCCTTCGGTCTTGTTCTTAGCTGATCCTTGATCTTACCCCTCTGTCCTTATAGAATCTTCATATCCCAGTCTTTGGTTTTGTTTGTAAAGAGTATCTTTCTATAGAGCCTTTGCTGGCCTGGAATTCATAGAGATATACTGTCTGTGCCTGGAATTAAAGGTGTGGGCCACCACACCTGGTTACACAGTGCAGTCTTAGTCTAAGTCAGTGTAAATGGAACCCATGTATTCTTGGCTCACCCTGGAATAGCTGCAGCAAGAGTCTTGTGAAGTTTTAGTATGATGAATTCCTTTACCTTTAATGTCCTCTCCTCCTAGTGACCTTGTACCCATTGCCTGCTGCATGCCCCCAGCTCTGCTTTTTGGCTATGTGTGTGTGTGAGTGTGTGTGTGTGTGTGTGTGTCCTGATACCTTTTCCCCATTCAGAATTGTTCCCTGACTCTCCTCCCATCTCAGATAGTCCTGACCCACACCGCTGTAATCCAGAATGAAATCTCTCTTATCATTTTAATATGTGTCAGGATATTTCTTTCTTGCTTCCCTCTCCAGTAGGTAGTAACTCTGTGAGTCTGGGATCAGATAGATCATGCCCTGGTATTGACATACAAATAAAATAAGGTTGTTGGATAAAAGCGTGGACACATTAGTAGAAACAGGATACAAATATCAGTGCAGTCAGCCCTGAACTCAAAAGGATGCTCCTAGCCTGGTCTGTTGTCTTCCCATTCCTCCTCACCATTTTCCTGTCCCAGTCTGGCTGCATGTATGAATAAACTTCTCCCACGAGGTCCCTGAGTTCTTCAGGCTCTGCTAGTAAGTCTGAATATGCCCTGACAAGGGATGTGTTGGGCATGCCGATGCCTCCGCAGCCCCTGTCAGCTTATCCAGGATGCTTTGACGTTATTTTGTAGCCACACGTCAATACCCAGGGATTTTCAAATGTCGCAGGTGCTTTGAGCCTTTGTGTTCAGGTCTCCATCGACATCATCCACTTTTGAAGCCTGGCCCAGCCTGCGTATCCAGCACCGTTCCTCGACCCCCTCTGAGGATTCCCGCCGAGCTGACATATTTGATATATCTTCACTAATGGGTCCTGACTCCATAAAAAGTATTAATGACTTCTCTTTTTGAAAGAGAGACTGCTTTGAATACAAGTCTTTATTGCCTCGGAAGTTCATAAAAGCAAAAGCGACATGTTTCCTCCATCTTTAGAAAGCGAGGGAATAACTGTCTACCAGGGGCATAGGGATCCTGTTGTGTTTCTGTGGTCTGTGACTCCAAACTTCACACCTTCTGGTGGGCCAAGGCCATGCATGGCTCTCTGGCTTGTTTATGGAGAACTCTTTCCCTGGAAGAGTCTTGCAGAGGTTTGGTTCTTTTTTTTATTTTATTTTTTTCAAACTAGCTTTATCTCATGACGTGCAAGGGGGAATCCTTCTTGTTTTCGGATGGCCCTGGAGATGCTGGGAGGATTCTTGCTGGATCTTTGTTGCAACCATCTGGGAAAGAGTTGTGATGGCTTCTCAGTTAAGAAAGAAGGAAACCCACATGCCAAGATGAAAGTGTGGCTGAACTTGACCTTTGCACCTGTCTGCAGGGGTTGGCATAGATCCTTCTCTCAGTCCCAGTGAATCGAGGAGAAATAGGTTTTTATCATCTGAGGGTTTTTAATCCTTGAGAGAGTCTAACTAAGGAATTTTTATCTAGGCAGTGATTAATATGCCTAATCCCAGCACTCAGGAGGCAGAAGCAGGCAGATAGCTGTGAGTTCGAGGCCAGTCTGGCCTTATGTAGTGAGTTCTAGGACAGCCAGAGCAACACAGTGAGACCCTCCCTCAAAAAAACAAAACAGCACAAAACAAAACCTGCCCTATTCCCTCTGATGGAGGGCCGGTGGAAGTAGATTAAAGGTCACAGGAAATCTAAGCATGTTGGTTTAAAAAGACAACTCTTTTGATGAATAAACCATGCAAGAGCAAATGCAAATATTACATAACAGAAGGCATCCTTTGTCCAGCTTGCTCAAGGGAAAACACGGGTCTTTCAACAGCCCATTTCCCCTGGGATGTGATTCCAGACTCATCACGAGGGATTTGCCTGTGGAAGAGTTCGAAAGCACAGCCATCTGGACATCGTGTTTCTCATTCCCATCACTTATGAAAGTGCATTGCTTGGGTGTAGGTTGCACACTTTGAGTTTCACTCCTACCCCCGCCTCTCCTTACAAGTCCCTTGCTTATGTTCATGTCTTTATAGTTTGTCTTGTGACCCATTGCGCTTAACCAGAACCATCTGTGTGACGCTGGTGTGATCATCTATTGGAACCTGGTGGGCTCACCTGTAGGTATACAAATAAAGACAATGCCCGCCTCTTTTCCAAAATCTACCAGTACCTAGTAGCCAGTAGTTCATCAGGGCAGGGTATGGACCTGCGAGTTCCTCCCTGATCCATGATTGGCGGTTGACAGGTCTGATCTCATGCAGATACAAGGCCAGCATCCATGGCTGCTCTGAGATCTCCACAGCAACGGCTGTGCATGCCTTAAAGGCAGCATTTCACAGTCTTCCCTGCTCTTCCCTTCTTCCCAGTCCCTCTTCCTCCACATTCTCTGAGCCTTAGAAGGCTGTCAAAGGTGTCCTGCTGAGGGCCGAACACTCAGCTGTCACTTATTCTTAACTCCTACCTGTCTGTGAGTCTGCATTCACTGTAATTCGATGCAAAGCCCGATTAGGGCTAGGTATAGCATTTGCCTTTGAATACAAATATACAGAGGCAATTTGAGGGCATTTGGCCCTAGTTGAACAATTGTACTAGGTTTCCCTCAGGTTTTGGCTGGATTTTCAGTCTTAGGCATGAATTCCCTCCTGTGGAGAGGGGCCTCCACCCCACAGAGACTATGCTTCCTTACCATCATTGCCTTCAGTGTCCCTTGCTGTATGCCCTAGGGCATAACCTCTGTAACCACCTACTCATAACATACACTAATATATGCTAATTGTCCTGGTCTTCCTCTTATGGCTCCTAAGCTCCACTGCACAATTTTCCTACCTGCCAGCCACACTACATCTGTTTTCCAGTCCCAATCTTACAGCTTCTGTTGTCCTCCTAAATAATCTCTAGCTGTGGCAATACTTATATACTATAATAGGAGTTCTTGTCTTTGTTTAAAATATATTTCAAGGGCTGGGCAACTACTATAGGGCTGCCGAGATTTGGCTTCCTGCGTGGATATAGGGTCTGATGTGGAGTTTTGGGTTTTTAAAAGAAATGACAGAGTAGGGGTGGAAGCTATTACTATTAACATCTGTGGGGACAATGTTGGGATATTTACTACATGTTCTACAGTAATTAAGACAGTCCCCAGTTAACCCCCAATGTTAAGAGCACCCAAGGGTTGCTAGAGGCTCCAGTGAGAGACTGCCATTCTAACCTTCTGAATCCTGAAGCTCCTCTCTTCTACTACTGTTTGGTTTTAACTGTCAGGCTGGCCTGTGGGCGGAAGGGGAGCAACTCTATTGTCAACTGACCCAGCCTATTGTGGGCGGCACCATTTTATGGGCCGGACCCTAAAAGTGTAAAAGGGAAGGAAATTATCAAACAGTCGTCCTGGATACATTTGTCTCTCTACTCTTGACTGTTGGCGTAACCATGACTACCTGCTGGACTTCCTGCCTTGCCTTCCACTCAGTGATGGACTGGAAGTGTCAAGCCAAGTGAACACCTTCCTTCTTCCCTCAGTTGCTTTGGATCAGGGTGTTTCTTCAGAACACCACATAAAACTAGAGCGCTCGCCATGGTATAAGACCCTTGGTGCTGTGCTAAGTCATGTAACGCTAAAATCAGTCCTTTACTTAGAGCATATGGATTTGAGAAATGAGAAGGTCATGAGTTAGGAGTGGCGTCAAACCTAGGACCTATAGACCTGTGGACAGGGTGGATTCTGTGCCCAAACTCTGAATGCCATCTTCCTTGCTTCTGCATTTATGCTATAAAAAAAGCCATATGCCTAGTAACCTCCCCCCCCAAAAAAAACAAACTAACGTCCTCCACTTAGTTAAGGCAAAAGTGAGTCTTTGCTGGGAAATGTCAGACAGCATGTCAATTTTGCTCCTTGTTGCTCTGCTCTGCTGCTGTATCCTTGGAAATTCTGTGCACGTCCATAAATTTCACTTCGCCTCTGGTTGCAGTCAGCATGGTACATACATGGAACATTAGAAAAACAGTAAATCCAGCCCATTTATTCCCATTAACCAGCAAAAGCATCCTGCGTGGCCATCTAAGTACCAGAAATTACTGACACGGCCGTCAAGACTGGAAAGATAGAAGCATATGGCAGAATTCACATGAGAGCAGATTGCTTTTTCTCATAAGAGTGCCTTGTTAGACTATCAACCCTTGTAGCGTGCGGGAGCCACTCTTTGTGGTCCCAACGTAAGCTCTGCATCACACAGCACGCTCTTCACCTTCTGTCTCCTTACACTGCCGACTTCTCCCAATTTCAGAGTGGTCTAAGCCTCGAGGTGGGCCCTTCACTTTCCCATGAATTAATAAAACATCTATGGTTGTTTCCCAGCGCATTGTAGCAGCTTCAGTCTGTTTCAATATGAGGACCATTAAGACAGGGAATAGATAAAGCAAGCTTCGTCTTTCAAATGCTCTTCCTATGTGAGACAGAATATTATTAATCTCGACTGCCTGCTGCTTTCATTTACCATGTTGCTGCTCGTGGGATTACAGGCAAAGGTTTCATAAGTTTCAGATGAAATATGAATATTTGTTGTCAAAACCACTGTTAAGCTTTGAAAGCCCTGCTAGTATCCATTCCATTTTATTATTCTTAGAGTATTAGCATTATGATATTTATATTCACAGACATTCCTGTGTTCTAGGTTCTAGGAAACAAAGCTCTGCGTCCCTCCTACTCCCACGGCTTTTAAGTTCTTTCTTTCTTTCTCTCCTGTTCTGCTTTAAATACTCTCTTAACTCCTTGAGAATTCCATACAATGCATTTTTATCATATTCACCCAGCTCCTCCCCCTCCTTTCTCCCAGGTCCACCCCCACTTTCCTGGCCCCAGCAACTTCATGTCATCTTTTAAAAATTTGCTTAATAACCCATCAACTCCAGTTTGTGCTGCCCATACACTTCCGGGTGTGGAGTCATCCCCGGGCGGCGGCTGACCCACCGGATGCCATGCACGTCTCCCTCACAGGCTTTCTCTCTCCTTATCCCTGCAGGAGATTGCCTGGAGCTGCTGGGAACCCACAGCCCTCTCTTAGGATCCCCCACCCCAGTTTCTCAAGCCGTTACCCTGGGTTCTGGCTTTAGGGACAAATTTGTGACCTGCAGCAGCCCAATCAGTTCTGCCTGGAACTTTCTGCTTCTGCTCATTTTCTGAAGGGAATCCACCTAAAGACCCCTGGCCAGGTCTAGTGTAGCACACCTTTAGTCCCAGCGCTCGGGAGGCAGAGGCAGATGGATCTCTGAGTTTGAGGACAGCCTGGTCTACAGAGCAAGTTCCTGGGATTAGCCAGGGCTACACAGTGAGACCCTGTCTCAAACTCTCACCCCCGAAAAGAGTGAAACCCTTTGATATCATTTGGGTCAGAGGGCACTCTCTGGGGACAGGATGTTAGACTAGGAGCTGGAACCTTGACCTTAGCCAAGACAGAAACCAAAACCCCCTCAAGAGGTGGTGCTGGGAGACACTAACTTGATTTTTTTTTCTTCTTCTCATCTCTACTGCTTCTTTGTGCAAGTCTGTTCCCTCCCTGCCTGTGCTTGGACTGCCCCACGTGACTCCCATGGCTTGTGTGGTCTACTTACTACTTTGTCTCTCCCATGATTTCTGCTTACCCTACCCTCTTCTGTGAGAATGACTAACAGAATGGGAGTCAGAATCTCCATAGAAGTGAGCTAAAAAACAAAATAGGGGCCAGAAAGCTGGCCCTGTGTTTAAGAGTACTTGCTGTTCTTACAGAGGACCCATGTTCAGTTCCCAGCACCCATGTCAGGCAGCTTATAACCACCTATAACTCCATCTCCAAGAAATCCAGTGCCCTCCAGGGGCCACTACACCCATCTGGCACACAGACACAGACAGACACAATAATAATGATAATAATAATAATAAATAGTAATAATAAAGATGAAAGGGAGAACAAAAGAGAAGGGAAACTAGAAAATCGATAAATCACAAAAGGAAGGAAGGAAGGAACGAAGGAAGGAAGGAAGGAACGAAGGAAGGAAGGAAGGAAGGAATAAAAACCCTAATATTTGTGTATAGCCATCTCACTGAGTTGGACTTAGATTCTTTATGATTTCTGTTCCTGACAGGGTGCTGGCCACACCCCAGTGTTCTTCTGACTTCCAACTAAAGTTGAAATGAAGAGTTTTTGTTATGTTTTATAACATTTTAAAAAGTGTGGTATAGATATTTGCCATTTTTTGGCATATGCTTTGGTGGTAAAAGGGAAGCCATGCTGTTGTGTAGCCATCACATTGTGAACTTGGTCCTGAAGTTGCCAACCACATGTCTCAACTTCAAGATACTTCTCAGCCTAGCATGTCATGGTAGGAAGGGGAGTTGGAGACTCTTGTCTGTTTATTTTAAACCCCAAGCATCTCTTTTCCCTTGGGACAATGAGCTGACCTCTTTGAGCCTCTGTGTCTACAAGATGCATGCCTCCTTCCTTAATATCAGAGGCTTTGAACCTGGAGGAGGTGGGTACCACACAGGGCAACTCATCCCAGCTCCTTCTTTCTGTCGTGAGGTTAAAATGCTAGCTTCCCATCCATCCTCTCTCATGAGGATGCATTTTCCTACCCTTGCTTTTACTGTCTGATTTATTTATTTATTTATTTATTT
>LOEQ01016295.1:15688-26123 GCA_001685075.1 Bramus lutescens | reverse complement strand
AAGATAAAATAGATCTAAATATTGTAACTGTAATTCTAGCTTGATACCTGTTTTTTGTTATTTGTAATTTTACTATGCTAATTGAAATCCTTTCTTTTTTAAACAGAAAAGGGGAAATGGTGTAGAGGTCTTTCGGTTTATGTATTACTTTCATTGGTTGAATAAAGAAACTGCCTTGGCCTTTTGATAGGGCAGCAATTAGGTAGGCGGAGTAGACAGAACTGAATTCTGGAAGGAAGAAAGCAGGGTCGGGGATTGCCTCCATGGAGCCAGCCGCCAGGTCATGCTGAATCTTTCCTGGTAAGCCACAACCTCGTAGTGAAATATAGATTATTAGAAATGGGTTAAATCAAGATGTGAGAGTTAGCCAATAAGAAGCTAGAGCTAAGGGCCAGGCAGTAATTTAATTAATATAATGTCCATGTGGTTATTTCGGGTGTAAGCTAGCTGGGTGGTGGGATGCAGCCTGCTCCACTTACCTACAGAGTGGCACCTGCTCCACTTAACAAGAAGCTAGATCACTAAGACAGGATTGGAGGCAGGGTGGAGAGGCAAAGTCTTGTCCTAATAAGATTTGGGGGTATTGGAAGCTGAGGTTGCTGGGAGAAATAGGAGTATTTTCCCACAGAGCCAAGGCCTTCTTAGCTTCAGTACTGACATCACAGATAGTGGTTTCCTGTCCTCAGTTCTCCAGAAGCCTCTACTGCAGGTCACAGGGAAAGTATATGCCTATATTTAGAGGACAGTGATTGGCAGTTCTCTGAGTCATGTACACTGACCCACACCCTACTAGGAACTTATTTGGCAGCTTCTGTCCTTTTCATTTGGGCCATTTTAGCTCATATGTAGTGATAACACAAGGTTTAAATTTGTATTAATTTAATGCCATCTCATAAATTTAATTTGTCATTGGTTAAGGCCTATTTATAGTCTGCTTTGTGAGTGCCCATTTTCCACCATTTCTATTTTAAATTGTTCTATCTCTCTCCTAATTTGTAGGTATTTTCATATATTAACAACACAAAGCCTTTCATTGTATATACTGAAAATTTCTTCTACTATCTTTTAAAATTACTGTATTTCAGTTGTATGAAATAATTTGTTTTCCTGTGCCATTTTATAATGCATGTACATAGCTTAAATATATTCACTCATATTATCTTTTACTATAAAATTTTATTACATTTTATATTCCATTTGTGCATGTATGTGTGGGCATGTATGGCTGCCAGAGTTTCTATATAGGTCAGAATATATCCTTCAGGATTCGATTTTCTCCTTCTGCCCTGAGTTCTGGGAATCAAACTCAGGTCCACAGCATTGTCTGCAGGTGCCCTTGCTCACTCCCCTCTGTTTTCTTTCCTTGGTCCCACTCTCTGGGGTAGACGTTCTCTTCCTTAGTCATCATCTTTCTGTTTTTGTGTCTTTATTCATTTCTAGATTTCACATATGCGAGAGAATGAGCTGCACCTGTATTTCTGAATATTCTACATATATTTTATGGTATTTTAAAGTATTCTTATTTTGAGCTCCATTTATTAGAAATATAACCACTACACATTTCATTGAACTGTTAATTTTAAAGTAGAAACTGAATCCATTTTCCCTAGAGGATTACTTTTGTCTCTCTATTCTGATTCATTTGCTAACTTCTCTGTCCTTGTAGTCAATCACACATAATTCTAACTACTATAACTTCATTATACATACCGCTGATGTGTAGTTTCTTCCCTGAGTAAAGTTTGAATTTCAGAATGAGAATCTGAATCACTTCCACTTAAATTATTATGCAACCCCAAAAGAATTTGTATGCAAACACAGAAACAATTATATCTTCATATATACAAATTTACTAGCATTCTGACTGACTTTAGTGTGAATCTTTAAATAGGTTTTAGGGGAGGAGCCTTGCTTCCGTAGCATATATAATAAGATTTGCTTATGTGGAAGTAATTTCATGTTCATGGCATATCCCCACCATTTAATAATGCTTTAGTTTTTCTCAATAAAGTTTCATAGTCCTCAGTTTATTGTGCAGTTTTCTTCAGTGTATGGCTTTCTTATAAATTATGCTGTGGCTTAAAAAGTTTTCTAAGCTTATGAACTCTTGGTTCAGTTCCTTCTCATGACCCTCCTGTGCTCTGTGTTCTGTTCTGACAAATGTCAGGTACAGTCTTGGGATTTCCAGATTCACACTGTGTCTTTTACTTTATTGTTGGTATTATATTATAATCATATGATTTCTCCCTTCCCTTTGATCCTCCCAAAATCTCCCATGTACCCCTACTTGCTTTCGTTCAAATTTATAGTTGGGCAGCGGTGTCGCACACCTTTAATACCAGCACTCGGGAGGCAGAGGTAGGCAGATATCTGTGAGTTCGAGACCAGCCTGGTCTATAAAAGCTAGTTCCAGAACAGGCTCCAAAGCTACAGAGAAACCCTGTCTCAAAAAAAGAAAAGAAAAGAAAAAGAAAAAAATATAGTTACTTTTAAAATGATTGTTACGTGTTTGTGCACGCACACACACGCACACACACTCCTAAAAATTTGCTCAGTTTGTATAAAGGTAATTGCATATATGTTTTCAGGGCTGAGTAGTTGATATTGGATAATCAATTGGTGTACTATTTCCTGGAGAAGATTTCTCCCACTCTTAGAATTCTTCAGGAGATCTTTGTGTAGAGTTGAGGATGTGTGGTCTTTCCTCTGTCCACTTTTGCATGTCTGCCGTCACTGTCCTTGTTGAGCTCCTGTTTAGGGAATCATGTTGTGGAGACCTTGTACGTTGAGTTTCTGACACACAATCCTATACCAAACTTCTGGATCCTCTGATTCTTACAGGTTTTCTGTGTACTCTTCTTCAGTGTACTCTTAGTTCACTTAGATTTATTTATTCAATATGTATACAATGTTCTGCCTGCGTGTATGCCTGCAGGGCAGAAGAGGGCACCAGACTTCATTACAAATGGTTGTGAGCCACCACATGGTTGTTGGGAATTGAACTCAGGACCGTTGGAAGAGCAGGCAGTGCCTTAACCACTTAGCCATCTTTCCAGCTCCTGAATTTTATGTATGTGTGTGTGTGTGTGTGTGTGTGTGTGTGTGTCTGCCTGCCTGCCTGCTATGGTAGAATACTCTTCTGAGCTGTTCACTGCAGCATTTCAATTGTCTTAAATCTGCTTTTGTTATTCATCACAAGTGTTTTACTTGCTCTCCTTTGGGATCAATAAGGATTTTAGAGCAAAAACCAACAGATTCTTGGTTTTGAATTCACTATTGCTCTGTCGGGAACCAACATCTCTATCTAGATCCATCCCATACCATCCCATTCCTTTCTCTGTGAACCTCTAATACTTACTGTGTGTTCTGTTATATCAGTTAATAATCTTCAATTCTTTTTTCAGGGCTAGTTTATCAATAGCATTCTGTTCTCTTGTCATTGAGAAGATAGAAGAACTTTCTACCAAATTTTCTCAAATGGTTCAAACATTTTCATTTCCACCCTGTTGTAAGGGGTATTTGTAATCCTAAAACCACAACATGAAATAGTTTACTATGTCTACTTTCTAAGTCAGCTACTTTACATGATCTTTAGTTAGTTTTCTTTTTCTTTGTGAACTATTATTTTTTCATCACTGTTATGAGTTGAACTGTGACTGTCTCCAGAAGACATATGATAAAGATTTTGTCACCAATGTGACAATACTGAGATGTGGTACCTCTCAGTGAAAAGGCTGAGTGGAAGTCAGCTCATGGAACATTACATCGAAGATGATATTAAAACTCTGGTTGCTTTTTTTCTCTGCTCCCTGCTGTCAGGAAGTGACTGGCATCCTTTATCAAGTACTCCTGCTCCTCTGAGCTGGCGCAAAAGTTACTCTGTGATACACGGACTGAAACCTCAGAAACAGAGAGCAAAAATAAACTTTTGGTTTATTTTTATACACCATTTACCAAATTATTTTTTAACAGCAGTGGAAAACTAACACATATACTGACTGGAACTTATTTGCTACAAGGTAAACATACTCCCCTTTTATAAGGAATAAACTGAAAGCAAGCCAATAAAGCAAAATGTTTTGGAAGCTCACTTTCTAATTACTACATTTTCTTTAGTTAAATTATAAACAACATTCTATATTTCCTTACACTTCTTACTTCACTTAATGTCTTGATTTTCCCATCCCTGCAAACCTGCAGTCTTCATAGTTCTAGACAGCTGCTCAGTTGCCAAACCCAATGACTGTGCTTTCGTGCTCACTGGCACACCTTTTTGTAGGCATTGGTACAGTTGGTCATTCCTCAGTTCCTAAGCCATGGCTTTAGTTGCTTTTCTGAATCAGTGTCTCTTGGTTCTCCTCACACTGTGGGGCAGGGGTGCTCATTTGATAACTCTTTTCTTATTTTTGTTTTATATTTTTCCTATGATTTTCCATTCTAGCTAATGGAATGCCATAGTCTCCCATCTTTAGATCCTCTCTTACAAACCTACAAACTCTCAATTCACAGTTCCTTTCTTGTCCTGTGATTCCATTCCCATGATGACACATAAAACACTACAATTTTAGATCTTTGAATTCCAGACTCACATATATGGTTGTCTTGTTCTCCACTTAAAGCAACAATTAACATATAAAGCTAGAATCCAAAATAAGTTACAAACTTATCCTAGAGATTCTACTGCAGTCTGCATCCAGCTGAGCTTGCAATGCTTCACTCAGAGCTTTGGGCTCATCGCTCGCTTTATTCCTTTCTCACATCCAATCTATCATCTGTTTATTTGTTTTGTCTTTGAAATCTGTCCACAAGCAGTATGATTGCTTCTCCCACGCCATTCGCAGCAACTTCCATCTTCCTTTAATTATTGAAGTAGACTGTCACTGCCATCTTCCTTTAGTGATTGAGGTAGACTGTCACTGCCATCTTCCTTTAATTATTGAGGTAGACTGTCACTGGCATCTTCCTTTAGTGATTGAGGTAGACTGTCACTGGCATCTTCCTTTAGTCACTGAGGTAGACTGTCACTGGCATCTTCCTTTAGTCATTGAGGTAGACTGTCACTGTCATCTGCCTGTTTCACTTTTGTCCCCTGCACTCCATTATCGTCACAGTGGCTTGATGGATGCTTTAATATGAAGCTCACACTGTACGATTCCTCATTCCAAGACCCTCTAAAGGCTTTCAGCCTTTTCTTGAAGGGTCAGGAGCATCCCACAGCCTACATTGTTTATCCCCTGCTATGTTCCCTATCCTTTCCTCACAGCTTCATGTTCAGGTCATGCTGACTGTTCAGTTGTGTCCCAGCCACAGCAGACCCACCTGGCCTTGGAGTCTTTTCACTTGACCCTCCCACGGTTTCTTATGCAGGTCTCAGATTGTCATTCCTGTCCTCAAACTAAGGGCCAAAGAGACCTGCCTTTGTCATCATCAGTGCTTTACCTGATACGGAAATCTTCACACATGTTCCTGTCAACCTTTTACCTGTTTACCTTTGTCCATAGAGTGGGTTATCATTATGTGTTCATGTGTGTGCCTACCTAAGGCTCCTGTATGTGTGTGTGTGTGTGTGTGTGTGTGTGTGTGTATCTTTGTGTATAAACAAGAACAATGCTCGAAAATAATAAGACACTGGTGAATACTCATTAGACAAGTAAAATTGTTTCATTGAAAGGATATATTTTGACTAAATTTAAAATGTCAAATGAAAAGTCATATCTGCTAACTTCATCAGGTTGAACTGTGAGCTAGATTTCTTTCTATTTTGTCTGGACTGAGCACGGTCTCCCAGCATTGGAAACTGCCTTTGTTTCTTCAGAACATTTTTCTCTCTCTCCAGATAATGCTTTAGGCTAATGTGAGGACTTAGGTCTGCATGTACAGCATCTCATCTCGCCACTTAGCTCAGAGTATCTGAGAGCATTGAGCTCACTCCATTGGTATTAACGAGATTTCCAAGACTCAGCTTCCTCTGCGAGAGTAATAGTCACACTAGAAGACTGTCAGTTTTGTTTCTAAGGTAACAAGATTCTGATAACTGATTTTTAGATGTAGTAAAAATTCTGTGATTTGGAAATACACTTGCTTTTTTATTTTTTCGATAAAATCTCTTACCTCATTATTTTTACCTTAGCTCTGTGATAAATACCTTTTTCTTGCTTTTACTTAACTTGAAATTCTCATTTCTCTTTTATCACCCTGATTCATGGTTGTCCTGAAATGACAAATGTTTTATATTTTTTTAGGAATGCTAGTACTTCTAGTTTGGATCATATATGTCAGAATGCTGCAGAAGGCAAAATATGCAATTTATCAATGCAGGTAGGCTTACTATGATTGGCAGTATTAGTACTGCTATGAACATTAACCTTCCTCAGTAAATTCAGGAGTTTAAAAAATATTAATAGTGCATTTCTTATTATTTTTGAAAACCAATTTAGATGTATTTGGCACTCCCATCTTTCTTGGTGAGTGAGAAATCAAATTATATCGTTGTTCTTCAGCCCTATTCTCACTCAGAAATGGTGCCAAAGTTCTTGGGTTATCTGGGGGGACAGAGTTTTGAGTTCGACCCTTTGGCCAATGGCAAATAAATAATGGCGGCTAGTGGAATGTCTATCCAGTCCACAGGTTCCTTTCCACAGGTTTTGGAGCTTGTTTTTTAAAAACTTCTTCAGCATCATTTTGTCATCTATTTATTTAAAGAAAATATATTGATCTGGTACTTAGAAATATAAAAACTATGCAAATCAATGTGTAACAGGGTATATGGACACATGGATGTATTATATGTTTAAATAAGCTTGACCAATTGCTTCTCTTCAGTTGTTTGTCATTCCTTTATGATCAAGTCTGTGAAAACCCTTCCTCCCAGCGTTTGGAAATGAGTGGCAAACTGTTGCTACCTACAGTCACTCTAACGTGCAGTGGCATACCAGCATTGCTTGCTTCTATCTGGTTGAAACTTGACTTTATATCCAGTAATGGCACATTCTCCATATTTCTTCTCCATGTCCTCCTTAGTCTCTGATACCCACCTTTCTCCTCTCAGAGTCTCTGTCTACTTTTATACTGTAGATATGAGTGAGATCACATGATGCATGAATGAGTCCATGATAGTTTCACGTAGGCTAGTGATGTCTAGTCCATCAAGTGATAGACATTTTTGTTTCCACTTGGGGACAATTGTGAAGAATGTTGCTAAGCATACTTAAATGAAGCATCTTTATTATTTATTTTGATATATGTTCAGTAGTGGGAATGTTAAGTCATATGATAATTCTGTTTCAAGTTTTGAAAAAAAAACTATAATTCTGTTTTACATAATAGTGACTGAAAGTTCACAAACCTTAGCCCTTTTTCTTCTATGCAATTATTGGGAGATGAGAGTCTCTAGCTAGGATGGAGCCTATGATTAGAGAGAAATACTCCTATCTTTTAAACTATTTTCTTAAATGAGTTCCTGGTTCTTACATTAATTAGATTTTAGATTCATTGAAACATAACTGACTTTATCCAATTTGAGTAAAATATGTTCACATATCAATATTGAATACAGAGACTGAGATGGTGCCCTAGTATTACTGTACTCACTTAGTATGCTCAAAAGCTAGTAAACACAAATGGACTTAGATACAAATATACAAACAGACACATGCACACAAACATACACAGGATTACTTATAACCAGAACAACAACAACAACAAATTTACATAATCTCTAAAGGGTGGTAAATTATATTTGGATGCTTTGCAACACAGCAGAACAGGCAAACGTTAAGTAGGTTATAGAAGTTTCTGATGTTAGACTTTTCTGAAGGTCCACCATCATTAGAGGGCAGAGACACATACCCATTCAATAGAAAAACTGATAGCTAAAAATCTTGCTTGTTGGCATACATGGAAATCAGTGAACTTTCAGTTGCATAGGTTTGAGTTTCCATAGACTTTTATGGCAACCCCAGAAGGTGGTTTGATCTATATTGTCAAGCATTACTACATAGTTAGAAGGGAAATAGAAAATTCTCTGAGAAATGCCATCTTGTTAAGGATAGTTGGTAATTTGCTTCAAGTCAAGCAGACTAAAGCCTTTAGTGTTACTTTTGTTGATAAAAACACAATGGTTATTTTATGCAGGTGTTCTTTATCACTTTAGTGGACATTTCCAAATTACTCCATTTCATGGTTCAATTCATAGAATCATCTTAGGGAATATTTTTGCAGCCAGTGTAATCTTGGTTGATCAACCAGCTGAGAGTCTTCTCAAGAACACATTTGCTACAATAGCCGTACTCAGACCTTTTAAAGGTTAAGGGCACTAATTCATAGCTACTATAGCAATTTTTAGATCAACATTCTCTTCTTTGGAAACTCACAGCTTTAATGGTTTATATTTCCATATATTTAAGCAGGAGCAAAACTACTTCCATAAGGAAGTTTTGTCCTTACCCTCCTATATACCTGGAATTTTAGTACTTAAAGGGGAAATAATAATAACATTTTAGCTTTTGACTTTTCTTGAGAAAAGGTCAGCTTTTTCTACTGAGAACTATCAGATTAATATAAATACCCTTTAAAATAATATAGAATATTTACAAATCTTTTGTCATTCACACACAGTTGTAATTCTAACTTGTTTGCTTGGTTTTTATTCTTCTGTACAACATTTGGAGACATTTTTGAATTATTTGCTAAAACTTGAGCACTGGGATGTTTTGTACACAATTCTGAACATGGGTTTTCTCTTGAAAAGTTGGAGGCTCTGGCAATGGCATTGTGGCTGTTTGGCTATCTGACAACAGAAGCAAGAACCAAGGAGGCCAAGCAGACATTCTGACTGTGGAGTTAGGGCTTGCTTCACACCTCCTCTCTCTGTCTCATTCTCTTCTTTTCTTGGTTCTTTGACAGTTGGATTGGCCACCAGTATATTCTATTCATTTTTTTCAAGAGATAATTTTGAGGAGACGTGCTAAAAAATTATAAAAAAAAATTTCACTGTCTGGGTCCAGCTTCAACCAATTTATACATTGCAAGGTATGGACATGTGGATTAGAAATGTTAGGCAGAAAAGACAGAAACAGAAAAAAAAGAACTAGACAGAGACACAGTTGGGAATTCAACCCAGTGAATACTGAATCCAACCACATTTATTTTTAATGGTCTTTAAATACCCGAACCCAAAAGGTGGGAAGAAGGAAAGACTTCTTTAGCATGATGCAGATAAGGAACAAAGTAATTGCTTTCTTACTATCCCAAACAGCAAGCAACCACAACTAGGTCAAGACATTCTGGTAGTAACCACACCTTAAGTCAAACCTCCTGTTGATAACCTTGTAGGAATGAGAATGGGCCTGCAATCACTGACCTTTGGTCAAGGTGAAACAAAGCCTCATCCATGGGCTCTTATAGTACACACGTGCTTTTCTAGGAAGAGAACAGATTAGTTTTATCACAATTTCCCCCAAAGCTTAAGAACAACCATTTCTGTGTCGTGACTCTCTCCAAATATCAATTGTATAATTATTTATGTTTTGACAGGAATGCTTCAAATCCAGTTTTGAAAGCATACATAAATAATCTAATGGACATAATTTTACCTGTAATAATCAAGAGAAGAACACTGTTTGAAGCCAACTTAAGTTTAAAGTACAATTCCACACTTTGACTCTAATTCTCACAGTGGCAGAGTGTCTAAGTCTCTTGGGGCAGTGTTAGAGAATTGTAGAACTCCAAATACAGAAACAGTTGCTTTTTCTTATATTTACTGTTGGGGCGTAAGGATTCCTAATATCATAGAACTTTTACGTAACCAACATCAAACCTCTGAGTAGATGAGGATCTCACCCTCATGAAGAGAACTTCCCATCTAAGGTAGTTAAGAACAGAGAATTTAGGTATTAGCATTAAATGACTATGTCAAAGAACATAGAGTGGAGAAAAACCATAGGGAATTTGGATGTGATGGGAAATGCCAGTGCATTGGTCTGTGGCTGCTTTCCAGTTGAGCTTTCTTGGCTCCTTCTTCCTCTTTCACAGTACTGGGACACTTAAATCAGTATTCAGGCCCGTTCACCTAGAATTTCTAAGAAATGACTTGGAATTTTACCAAACTTCTGGAATGCATGCATCCTTACCATGCTATCAGCACAGCTTTTCGATTGTGTTTATGATTTGGAAGCCTACAGACTCATTGAAAGACAGAATAAGCTGCCCTCCATTTTATGTCCAAAGAGAAGTCACATTCAAGCAAAGAATTCTAGGAAAATCATTCAAAAGTACAGAACAGGGAAAGAAGAATCATGATGCACTGTGTTTGCATAGGTGTGTATACCACCAAATCATTGTTGTTCTTCAGCTTTGATAAGGCTATTTTGTGTTTCTTTTTTTATTATTAAAAATTTCCACCTCCTCCACTCCTCCCATTTCCCTCCCATTCCCC